>JBBPLD010000061.1:0-108632 GCA_038089555.1 Chalciporus chontae | reverse complement strand
TCCATTTGTTGCCTTAGCGCAATTAAGTTTGAGGTCTCACTCCACTCCATCTCTTCTTTCTCTTTTGCTTGATCAAGTGTAAGGCACTTGAAGTCTCTGCTGGGTGATTGTGACTCGGTCATAACAAGCACTGCCAGTTCGAGCTTATCACCTCAAGCTCTCGAGGTCAGCATTGACATCTTTGGTGCTCGATGGGTGTAAAATACAGTGTCGTGTCCTTGATTCTCCTGACATGCTCAAATCTCGTTGTGACCGTCATGGTCGAATGTCATCGTGTTAAAAACCCTAACCCTAGAAATAATCCACCGGAGTACGAAATTCTCTCGATGCCGACCGGCATTTGAACCGTCACCAAACGTCCACCATAAAGGCGGGCCTTTGGGCTGAACAATTTCATCCACTTTTTCGCTGGCAGTTCATACGCGGCGAAGTCTACAACTAGATACAGATTGGTCGCGTCACTGTGGATTTACACGCATGTACGTACCTCTAAACATTCCGGTCGTTTCGGAGGTCATGACAGAGATTAAAAGGGCGAGTGACCAAAATCGTCCCGGTTCATATACTGAGCTCTTGTTTGGATCTGGTTTACTCCCTCGGCGACGATCTCCTCGTGGCCTGTCAAAGATAAACTTCGAAAAGAACATGGTGGCGTTGTGTTCGCGCGCCTTCCAGTGTCATTCACACATACAGAATATCCAAGGATATGGATATGGGTACAAGTGCCGTGAGTAACGTGCAAAGTTTTCTACCCTGCCTTAGCAAGCGGAGTACTTCATAAATACAAATCAGATTGAGACTCCAACCATGATAGCTAGTTACTAACGACCACCTCTGTCCTTGGTTGGAGAGGTCAGGTATTGGTCTGGCATCTCCTGCCAAACGCCCCATCTCGCCAGTAAGTCCTGCTCGAATGGACTGTCGTCTCTGGCGCTGCTCTGTTGTTTCGTCCAGATGGTTGTCAAGCTCGTCATATCCAAATGGAGCGACCGTCTAAAGATATTTTCTGCTCTTGTGAAGGCCGCCTTACTGCAATCAATGCAACATTCGTTCACGAGGTATCGTAGTCGTCGTCCAGCTTCCTCCACCTTTGCTGTACTGGAGGGCCAATGAGCAACGCGGGCGTCATGCTTGACAGCGGCCTCACCCACGGCACCCTTCCACCATGCTTCCGCCGACTCCTCGTCCGATGCTCCAATGACCACCACGATCTGTGGCGAAAGATCACCTCCGTATGTGATACTGAAGTGCTTCCATCGCGATTTGACGTCTACGGACTCGCCCTCGATTCTCACGCAAAAGATAAGGAGGTCCGCTCCACGTTTAACCATCACGACTGTCTTGGTATCTTCGTTTGAGCCCTCGGGAGCCCTTTGTTTCCGGGGAACCTGGTAGACACGAAATATCCGCTCTGGAGTACCCCTTATGCTCTCGTCGAACGGAAGGTGGGCCCCTTTGTCGTTCGAGATCGACACAGGAGAGCGAAAGCTCACTGAGGTGAGCGAAAAGGATACAGCAACAGGATTGTGGAAGGAGATAGTGCGTTTCCTGTTCTCTCTGGTGTCAGGACAGCTTCCAGATGCGTCGCAGATGATGACGTTCGCGAGAGGGGTGTTGTAATGATCTTTTGGAGATAGCATGGTACGTATATCTGAAAATGCGGATTCAACCCAGCTGCGTTCAGCTGGTTTCCACTGCTGGGTGCGACACGTGCTGGTGATCATTTTGGTAACAGCGGTTCTGGACACGTCGCGACGCTCCTTCAAGGTGGGGCTCCCGATAAAGGACTCGAGAGTCGTCACGCAGGCATGGTTGTTGAAAGACATCTTGAGCGCTGTAAACTGAGGTTCGTTCTTCATCCACCATGTTTCCATGTTCCCCTCTTGGTTCTCGAGCCCTGTGATAACGATGGCGATAGGGACCTTCTTTCTACAAATTGCGGAGTAGAAGATGTGGTAATTGGTGAGCAGCGCGGATCGGACTCGCGTTCCACGAACGCAGTACACCAGCAAGTCAACACCACTCGACTTTGCGAGGTCCTGGATGAGCTGCTTGAGATACGCCTCTGCCTTCTCGGCAGGGACGCTTCCCTGTGTACCTTCATCTAGCCCCGCAGTGTCCCATATCGCGTATCGCTGATTGTCTAGTGTTATCGGGTATTGTTGACTATCCATCGTACATCCGGCAGCAGCACTGGAGGTTGCGGAAACCTTTTTGCCTGCAATTAGGTTGATGAGGGAACTCTTTCCCACACCCGTCTCTCCGAAGACAACGATGTTCTTGGTGTCCTGTGTTGTTCAACCAGTGGAGGGCGTACTTGGTAGGGGCAGACAGCTCACCTTCGGCGGACCTCGGTCCCCGTTTTCCTTGTTTGGACTGGTCGCCGCGGCATCGGTAGGGCCAAACAAAGTTCCCTGTCGGACTAAATTACGGCGCGAAGGTGAGGGAACAAGGAGAGATCCCACCTTTCGGGGTATCGGAAGCATGATGCGTACAAGTGCAGAGGTGGTTCGACGTCACAATCTTGTTCTCCGGAGGCGTTTTGATTTACTCTCGAACCTGAGTGTTCAAGGTTTTAAGACTCTTTGGCCCCGTGTTGCTCACCGGAAACGTTCACGTCCTGTTCCCAGCCGGCATCGGAACGTTCTTTCCCAAGTCCTCAAGGTTGTGGCGTGTACATCAATGGCGAGGAGCGGGGAAGCAAATGCCAGGGTTAGACGCTCATATTGACTTTCCTGCGAGTGAATCGGTGGACGGCACCTTCCTCATCGCGGAAAACGCCAACCAAAATGAGGACATGTGGATACCTCATGGTTGATATAACTTCACTTGATTGTTGGTTGTGAGTGGCATAGCTTCTTGGAGGACCGTTCTGACCTAAAAGGCTGACTCGTTACTTCAACGTGTTAATCATAATCTCCATTGATTGGGCAATATATTGATACCCTTGACCTCCTTGGTGCTAGCTGCCATCCTTTCGCACTTTCCCGGGCGCCCTCTAACGGAGAAGGAACCGGGTGGGACGTTGATGACGTTCGCGAAGATCGTGTAGACGCCCAGGGCGGCTTGCTCTGTTCGCATAGGAGAGCTGCCCCACCAGCCACTCACCACAACCATCAGGTCGAATTAGTTGCCATCACGGTCCCTATAAATGCCATGGACCCCACTCTTCCCATCTAGAAATCCTACTACGTATTCCCCGCATCGTTATACTCTGCACACTTGGCGGTCATGACAGTAAGCGTTATCGTGTCGGATATTATCATCCTCCCAGACTTAGCGACTGCTCTCAGATGCGCCGAGGACACCTCAGACCAGATAGTCCACCATCATATGAAACTCAACGTCGTTTCTCCCCTAATGTACTCATCGTTGGCGAAACCGGTGTGGGGAAGAGTTCTGTTATCAACCTTATCGCTGGACAGCCGCTTGCTGAAGTCCACTCTGGCGCAGGTGGCTGCACGATGGAAGCCACCTCCTACGACATCGTTCTTCCCGACAACCAGGGGCTCAGTCATCACGCCCGTTTGTTCGATACAGTCGGACTTAACGAGCCCCAGTTCGATAAAACCGATTACCTATCAGCGATCGAGAAAGCCAATACCTTGATCTGTCACCTCCAACGCACGGGTGGTATCCGCCTCCTGATCTTTTGCATCCGCGGAGGCAGGATCACGGCCGTCATGCAGAACAACTATCGGTTGTTTTGCGATATCCTCTGTCAAGGCGAGGTTCCTGTTGCGTTCGTCATCACCGGACTGGAGAACGAGGCGTCAATGGAGGGGTGGTGGGAGAAGAACATGGCGTTATTCGAGACGTATCGCCTTTCATGCACTTCGCATGCCTGTGTCACTGCGACACCTGGACTCAACAACGCTTACATGGAAAGGTACCTTGAATCCCAAGTCGCGGTACGCTCCATGCTCCTGAACCATGTTTCTGGGACTAGCGAGTCATGGCAGCCCGAGCGGACTAGCTGGTTTATTCACCTGGCCGCGAGGTTGTTGAAGTGGCTGATCCAGCTCAGGACCCGTCGTCGTCCCGCATTGACCGCGGGAGAGCTGACTCGCCATCTCCAAGAACAATGCAAATTCTCTCGTAGAGAAGCGGAGTACCTAGCCAGTAAGATTTGGGCAAAGCGGCAGGAGCTCGCCGGCCCTGACTTTGTGAAACCTGATGACGCATCTTCCATCGCTGAATCTACGTGATTCAGAAGAATGGCGTTTTGTGCTAGTAGCACTGATTTTCGTTTGTCTTTATCCCATGTATTTTTATTCCCCGCCCATCAGCAACTGTAACGCGGTATCAATATTGACACATCGTACTCAACAATGCATTCTCGTTCTCGAAGGAGTCGGGTTGACGATCTGGCCCGCATGAAATCTGCCAGTGGGTGAGACGATTTCAAGAACCAACCACGATGTGGCTAGCACCTTGAGCTTGAACCCTGCAAGCGTGCATCATGGTCACTGAAGGTCCCCGACAGGAGCTTCGCCGCAAGGCATATCATGAATTCGAAGAGTCTCGTTCGTGGGCTACAGAAAATCCGATTCAGAATGTCTGTATCCACTTTGCATTAACCCAGACCTCTCCCTCGACACTCCGCGCCCAAGTGCGAGGCACTATGATGTGCAAAGACAAGTCAATGGGCCCTGCAAGTACTAGTATATTATGTCAAAGACTAGACCGAGTCGAACACCCCCGGGCCGTAAGCCGGGTGTTTCGTGTATGCAGAGGCTTCTCGCGCCTTGAGCGTTCTCTGTCAGGGAGGTAAGGTGTCCATTATGCCCCACTGCGAGTCACCGGTCACCTCTCAGCCTTGCAATGTTATCGTATTTGGAGAGACGGGGTCAGGAAAAAGCTCTGTGATCAACTTGATCGCCGGGGCCAAACTTGCAGAAACCTCGTCCGATGCCGCCTCTTGCACTTTCACCTCCACCCCTTATCATGTCGTTCTCCAAGGCAACAAACCATCTTGCATTTGGGATACAGTTGGCTTGAACGAACCAGAAATATCCCACGATGATAACCTTCGTGCCATCAAACAGGCGTAGTAGTCGCGAACCAACCGTTCTAGGAACTTAGTGAAGCGGTCGGGCTGATGGCACCCGAACCTTCCGCTTCCTACGGAAGCTCCCGGAGTGTCGACCAAACTACTTACAGGCGTATAAGCTGTATAAGCTCATCAAGGAGCTGGCGCACCTGACCTCTTTTGATGGTCCAAGATCGTCATTCCAAATCCCAACTTCCCATGCAGAACCACACGGGGATCGGGGCCCGTGTAGCCTCTCTCACCGACGGAATCGGCCGACCCGTCCACTGACCAAAGTTAGTTCACCTGCCATCCAGTGTAAAATCTGGAACCAGACGTCCTCGGGTGGCCCGGGTGACAGGATCAAACATGTTGCACGAAAAGTCCCAGGAAACATTAGTATCCCCGTACTCGGAGATCAGAAGACAGACTCTGACCAGTCGTTCTCATCGTTCGAAGGGGATACATGTGACTGGGGGATGCCTTAACCTCAAAACGTTAGTTGTTATATATCTTTCCTTACTGACAAATTGTTGTCAGAGGAACTCCGAGTTGGCTCTACCAGTGGTTGGCTCTGGTTGGCCCGCTCCAGCCTTCCCTTGTCAGCCAACCACCTTAGTTTGTACTCCAGCCACGGTCAAGTCTGCAGTGCTGCAGGTCAAATAGATCGTAGCAACGGTACTCAATGTACTTAGCTTGAAATATTAGCTTGGTACAGGTATGGTCAGTTCATTTCACGAGCTATCGACTCGGACACTAACTCAACCGGATACGATCCGCTGCTAATTTGGGTGTCAACTTTGATCTTTACCCTTCTCAGTGTCGCCCTTCCAGTTGCAGAATGTACCCCGTCTCCACAGTTTTACTGGAGTTCGTATTCTCCGAGGAATCAGACGTGTCTCGACGCTGGCGTTCTTATCGTCACATGGCCATTATAAAAAGTGGACACGTCTGCCACACACATCACAGAAGTGTCAACCGACTGACTATTTTAATGAAGTTCTCAAGAGATTTACCTTAGTATTGACGACTATGAGACTTCGTGCCTTTGAACCACATGTGGTTCTTCTCGCCATCCTTTAATTCGAGCGATCAAGGTGTGTCCCCCAGCTTGTCACCCCACAACCATGTCTCTATCAGGTTTACTCATAATCCCTCTCTGCTTCGTGCTCATCGTAGCTCGCCTGAGCAAGAGGAAGAACGATGGCCGAAAGCTCCCCCCTGGTCCTCCACCGATTCCACTCTTAGGAAATGTCACGGGGATTGACACTAAGCACCCGTGGAAGACCTACGCAAAATGGGGCCAAGAATATGGTATGTTCTTTCTTGCTCCAATCGTTGAAACGGATGATATATGCGCTCAGGTGGCCTCGTATACACTCGCCTGCTCGGTCAGGAGATCGTAGTTATCAACTCCGAGAAGGTGGCAGAGGACCTTCTCGACCGGAGATCCAAGAACTACTCCAGTCGTCCCGCAAGCCTCGGTCCCATTAACGATCTGTGAGTACACGCTCTGCTCCATGTCGTGTGCTGCACTCAGCAACCCGGAAAATAGCTTTGGGACAGAATTCTCTTCCATATTCTTGCCGTATGGTGACCGCTGGCGTCTCCACCGTCGGATTTTCCATCAAGCGTTCCACACGAATGCAGCGCTGTCATTCCGTCCCGCTCAAATGCGAAAAGCGCATGATTTGATCATGAGTCTGACCTCAACGCCTACCAACTATCCCGCGCACCTACAGACGTGAGCAAACACCCCGTGTGACTGTCTATCTTTACCAAACATTCGATAGGTTCAGCACCTCGACGATCATGTCACTCGTGTACGATTATGAAGCCACAGGTGTGGAGGACCCAATCGTAGCTCACGTCGAGCGAGCAATTGCCATCCTTGTCAAGGAAATCAAGCCGGAGGTCGCGGCTATAATGGCAACGTTCCCGTTCCGTAAGTGCTAATTTAGTCTGTTCGTTTTTAATTGAGTTCGAACAACTTGATTCTCTTCCCTGTATGCGTCATCTTCACACCCCCAGTGATGCATCTTCCCTCGTGGTTCCCAGGCGCAAGTTTCAAGCGAAATGCATTGATATCGCAAAAGTCGATCGCCGAATGGGTAGAAGCACCCTTTCAATATGTCAAAAAGAACATGGTTAGTAACTGCTCGATCATCCACTGCAGCTTGCATCAAATCAGGACGGAACTGAAATTAACACCACAACTTGTATTTGCTATCGTAGGCAGCCGGTGCCGGGACCGCGTCCATGGTGTCGGATGCCCTATTGCGGATACAAGAGCAGGCGAGATCAGAGGAAGAAGCTTGTTATCTTGAAAAGGCGGTGAAAGAAGCCTGTGCAAGTGCTTATGGTGGTGCGTTCTCCGCTCACAGATGATCTAATAAGCTGTGTCCCAACCATGAGCATATAGCTGCCTCAGAGTCGGTAAGCTCTCTCTCCATGAGGACTTTTGAGAGTCTCCGCTCACACTGCTGCAACAGACGTATTCCACCCTTTTGATTTTCGTTTTAGTGATGCTTCTTTACCCTGAAGCGCAGACACGCGCTCAGGCTGAGGTCGACTCTGTGATCGGTGATGGACTTCCAAGGCTCCCTGACTGGGAAGACAGGCCTTCGCTTCCGTACGTCGAAGCCTTGATCAAAGAAACGTTGAGATGGTACCCAGCTGTGCCTCTCGGTAAGCGACCATGCCCGATCGCACGAATCGAGTGCCCATCTGATCGTTCCAAGGTATTCCACATGCAACTATGGATGACGATATTTACGAAGGCTTCCACGTTCCCAAAGGTTCGACCTTCTTTCTTGTGGGCAAAGGGGAAAAAATTGACCGTCTGACGTCTTCGCTACACGATTAGGGGCGATGGTGGTAGCCAACAGTTGGTACGTCCCCCCCCCTTCCGAATCGAGACCTCCATCCTTGCTGATTCATTGGCGATCTTTGTTTGTTTACAGGGCCATGTCCCGTGATCCAGAAAAGTTCCCTCAACCAGAAAAGTTCATCCCCGAGCGTTTCTTGAACGAAAAGAGTCGATCCATCGACGAACTCTCCTTCGCCTTCGGATTTGGTCGACGCGTCTGGTACGCACGCTCACTTTTTCGCCAACGTTGACGAACCCCACATCTCACGTGTAAACTGTATAGCGTCGGAAGACACGTCGCGGATGCTTCTTTATGGATCTCAATCGTGACGATGCTCGCCGTGTTCCGCTTCGAACCCGCACCTTTTTGGGATGGAGGCGTGGATGGTGCGAACGTGCAATGGGCAGAAGGTATAACCACGTGCGTGATCTTCTTCCTTGTCCCTTGTTTCCTTTTTTTTGAACCTCGTCCTTCAGGCACCCGGTAAACGTCCCTTGTATCATCAAACCCCGACACGGTGGTACGACCCCTGAACGACTAGCCTACCTCGTTGGTTTAGCTACCGCGTAGAACCGTTGTACGAGCTCTTTCTCCTTTGTAATCTGTATTCCGTCGTCACTTGTCATCTCGCTCTCGTTTTTCTCCCCTCAACGTTGTGCTTCTCTATTCCATTGCGTTTTCGTCCAATCAACCTCCATCACCTGGCACTGGGCTCCAGGACTTTCGTACGGACCGATTTTGCTATAATTAATTCACCTGTGCCTCACCCTGTAAAGTCGAGTAGTCGTATTGTAGTGAATCCAATCCTGTAGGTTGCCTGTAGGGACAATTGATCGATAATTGATCTTAAGCTTGAAGTAATGTACATAACGAATCATAAAGCAATAAACAGTGAAGTAAGAAAGATACCGCAATTGACTTCCAAACCGAACGTGACTGAATCGTGCCACACACACCAAGAAAAAACGACGGGTTTAACGGTCCTGCAAGTCGCTCATGAGACGAAGAATGTTGATGACTGGGAGAGGGGTGAGGTCAGTGGTCTTTTAGAGAATGCGATGAAACTTACAAAGGTTAACAAAGCTGGGCAAGAGGTCGTTAGCCAACTCGCGACGAGCCAAATGAAAGGAGACACATACTCAAGATAGAGGCTGATAGCTCCCAAGATGAATTCATCAGGGGACAGGCGCTTCGTGATGATGAACGTGTCATAGACGATGTAGCCGCTAAAGATGAGGCAGCCTCCGATGGCGTAAAGAAGATCCATCGTCCTCCCGAATGGAATGAAGATGTTGACAACACCAGCCATCACTGCGGGTTCAATATGAGATCGATACGGGAAGATGGAATCAAACTCTCCAACGTACCCAAGGCAATGAGGGCACCGAACAGCCAAGGTCCAAGTCCCGAGAAATCATACTGAAAATGGACTCTCAGAACAAGTATGTTAATTACTCGAGGATATCTACCTTTGATTGCAAAGTGAAAAGCGTCAGGCCGATGAACACACCCAAAGTGATGAGACTGTGCAAATCATTAATATCCAGCAGGCGACAGGTAATTGGGGACGTACAGTGCTTGCAAGACGATGACGTTGTCGAAAAATGCGGTGAGTACCCCTAAAGTGAATGCTTCCATTAGAGTGAAGGTGGATAGCAACACGAAGTTCCACGGGTGGCTATGACGCTTCCAGTAGAGAAGGCCAAGGTTGACGAGCGAACCAAAGAGTGGGAGGTAAAGAGACCATGTGCTGAGAAAGAACCCATTAGAGTGAAACCGCAGCACAGAGCGACTTGACGCACTGTTGGGTTACCCATAAGATTGCCGAAGGGGACTGAGAGAGACCACCAGCGACCAAACATGTAGCGAGCTGTTCGGGACGGTTGGGAGTTGTTTCACAAAGGAAGTTATGATAACTTACAATCTGGAAGACTAGCGAATACAGGAAGTTGAGTCACGTTGTGGAGAATCATATGCGCATACTCACAAAGGATGGAGTACACCTTACGGATGAAAGCAGCCTGAACTTCACTGGAGCTCTCAGAAACAGTGACACCGTACTATACAATGGAGCGATGAGCACGTCAGCGCCATGGTCTTTGGAGATCATACCTTGAAGTCATCTGGGATATCACCCTGTTCTGGCTGATCATAGAAGCCCCCGCCTGGAGACCTGGATCGACCGCCGAGCAAAGGGTCGGTTGCTTCGAAACCTGGCGCAAATGGCTTGCTTGACGAGCCAACTGCCTGGTAGGTTGGCGGAGGGAGCGGGTTTTGACCTGAGTTTGAGGCCATCTGTGTGTAAAGTGATAAAGAACGTCAGCGGACGAGATGACCTTATATATGTGCTGAATCAGCGGTGGCTGTGTCCTCTTGCCACCTTGTTTTAGATTGCTCACTGCCCCGTCCATCAGTACTTCAGTTCCGACATATCGCTGGCTGGGCTGAGATGAACATGTTCATACACTTGTCATACTCCCGTAAAGTTACCGTCGAGGCTGGTACAAATGAAATAACGAATCGCTAACATCCTTCATCAAACCCATCCGATTTGACCCCTTCTACTCCTGCGCATTTGGCTTTGCCCCATGATCTCCAGTGGCTGTTGCTACCGGCGTCTCCGTATTGGCTGGTGTTTGAGTGGGCGTCGAATTTGAAGGAGAGCTGCCAGCCGTGTCCGATCCGACCCCAGAATCACCTTCGCTATAGTCCGGGCTACGCATAAACCTGCTCTCCAGCATTCCACCTTCTCCCGTCATCATCCACCGCGCCGTGCGTTCCCCCCTTCTCGCTCCCTCGTCGTAGTACAGCCCAGATCCCTCAATGTTGTCCCCGTGTAACATATCCCCGCCGTTCGGGTTGGCGGTCCGTGGATTACGATCGAGGTGGTGGAACTGATGTCTTTCGTTTATGAGATCGTTCACACCTTGACGGGCCCCGAGGTCTGTGCGAGGTAGGGCGTGGATCATGTGTATCATTGTGATCGCAGCAGAAAAATAAAGGACACGCATGATGATGGTAGAAGCAGAGGCAGGTCGACTGATAGAACTGGCGACGAGGTGTGTGGTAGAGATGCCAGAGGGATATCTCACCGACTCGCCAGCTTTATATCTCATTGACGGCTGACAATGTTTGTTGACCTCGATCCCGGTGGCTGACAGTGAGGGCCGACTTCTAGGTTTCGTCTCAACGCTTGTCGCACGATTGATGTATTCAACGGCGTGATCCTACCAACGCTGATGTTGTTCCCTCCACGACGTATGTCCGTTCCCCGACTTATATTTTTGGCACGACCGTGCCATGCTTAACCAATATGTTTACGCGATGAAGAGACTCGACGGCGGATCCTCCTCATTCATCTCAGGTTTTTGTGAACACGCCTCCGCGTATCGGCCAAGGGACTAGATCTTCCTCGACTGCACCGCTGTTCTTTCGTCATCGTCACGCGGCATGTTCACAAAGATTTCTGGAGAGGAAAGAAAGGTTTGTTTTAGTCTTCACCCACTTCATCTTCCCTATACTATATGGCACGTTCTACCCAGATGCATCACGCACTCTCGCTATTCTCGCGCCGAGACGCGCATAACCAAGAGGACCCTCTATCCAATCTTGCCCTGAAACGATAGACGATCCTTCGACTCCTCGCCATCCGACGGACATATCCATTTCCGACGATCTTTCAAGTGCCAGTGGCGTTCAAGTTCCCGCAGTTTCACCAAAGTCACAACATCAGTACGGCAACCACGAGTGCTGAGCGGACCTCCGGTGTTCAACCCAACCCCGCGAACATTTAAACCAAGGGTGTGTGCAAAACGTGCACAACTTTCTTGCAACGAACACGGTCCCTCGATATGACCAAACCCCCGTGGATCCGTGAATCCGTGATGTTTATTGGATGCATATGACATATGGTGTGACGGGGTTTGTGGAATTCAATCTTTGTTGGATCTTTTGCCGACGAGTTGGAGCGTTGCTGAGAGTAAATCGATGGATGGATAGACAAGCGTTTCCCAAGCTGCACTGTCAGTGTTCCTTTGTAGACGATCGTAGTGCACAAATTGATCGGTTTATACATACTGCTAACCAAAGAAGCGATCATGAAACCCACTAAAGTGGTTTGGGTTCTCACAAACGAACACGCTGCATCTAGCAGGGACGCACCACAAACACATGCCCCCCCAAAAAAAATCGTCGAACGTTCACTCACAAGTACTGGCAGTGGGTTTAGATTCTGTTTGTATAGCATTCATTCAGTCGACATAGTAGGGTTTCGTGATCGTGATCGTGATCGTTCATCAGGCTATGCTGCGAGTAGTGCCTTGGTAGGCAGTCCAAGTTCTCGACATATCGCCTCCATGTGTGCTCGTTCTTTTTCAGACGTGTTGTCTCCAAAGGCAGCGTCCATCTCTTCCAAAGTCTGTGAACAGCGTTGATCAGCTATGAATGCTCGGCGTCGTGAACGTCAATGTCCTTCAAATACTCACCCTGCCCTTCGTTTCAGGGTAGAAGAACACTGTAGGGGGGGGAAATGGATGAGACGTGTTTCGGGCAGCAGAGTATATGAACTCACGCGTCGTGAAAAACGCAAGGATCGCAAATCCTGCAAAGAAGAAATACGTCCCACCATTCGGGATTCGTGTCAACATTATCGGAGAAACCAAACCAATGACACTATTCAAGGTCGTCAATTTGCATCTCCTCCTTCGTTGGAAAAGAAAAAGACCTACAAGTTGGACATCCATGTGGCGGAGGTTGTGATCGATATACCGGTCGACCTCAGATGCAAGGGGAAGATCTCACTCGGGATGACTGTTGGCGAGGAAATCTTGGTTCATGAGAAAGGCAAACCAAAGTGATCAGTATGACCTACCCCAGCCAATGGGAGCCCATGAATAAGAAAAGTTCACGTCGTAGATAAATACGAAGGCTGGTTATAGGTTCGTCAAGCTATCCACGGCCAATGACACAATATGGACCTACCTATTGCTGCATGTCCCGCAGTTACGTGTCCTGGCCAGTCGTGGCCGTATGCAGCGATAAGCGAACCGACGATCACAAGTGAAATGAAGCATCCGGCAGCCCCCCACATCAGCAGAGGTCGCCTACCAACGGTATCCAACAGGACGACTGCTGGGAGAGTGGACAAGGTCTAAGACAGGGGGAAAAATTGGAAAGGTAACATGGGGCAGAATAGACCACTGACATTTACTATCCCATACGCTCCAGTGGCGAGCAAAGACGTCGTATTCGGGTTCAGGCCCAACTGGCCGAAGACTTGCAGAGATAGCATAAACTTCAAGCCATACATTCAACGAAGAACGACTCACTTGTAGGGGCGTAGTATATGATGGCCTTGTTACGCACGTTGGTCAACTCACCACATCCATAAAGAAATGAAAGAGACATACATTGCAGCCCTAGATTGATATCATGTTCAGTCAAAACCAAAAAAGCCTCGCCAACAAACAGCACTCACGATGAATTGTTGATAAAACATCGTCAAGCATCCCACAGCCAACCTCTTGAACTTTGGCCAAGTCGACACCAGCATGATATAATTGTTCAATAACCTCCTGAATGTCCCTGCATTGGGGTATAACAACTCCATCGCCTCGCGGGAATATCTAATCTCGGCCTTGATCTCTAGGAATTCATATCGAACTGCGATGTCGTCTATTGGCTTCCGGCGGAGCATGGAGAGCGTTCGGAGAGCCTCGTCTTCGCGATCCTGTTCCATCAACCAACGAGGTGAATAGGGCATGAGGATCATTCCAAATCCAAGGCACTTGATAATGCCAATGTCAACGGGACGCACACTGAAAAGGGCGGACATACGAGGGCGGGAAACATCTGGAAACCGACAGGGATTCTCCAGGACGCCTGCGTTTGACCAGTGCATCCGCCTGCAGGGACATCATGGTATGGGTCGAATGTGGGGCTTCCATTCAGAAGGGGCCCCGAGTACGGGATCTCCGGTGCACATCGAGTCCCACCGATATGTGATGTACCATACGCGAGCCAGTCTTGAAGTTGAAGATCAGGCATCAGACTCACATCAAGCTAACAGACTTGAGAGGGACATACAGCTCACGAGAATCTAAAAGATGCAAATTCAGCTACTATAGAAGGCAAGGTCGTCGAGTTGAACTTACACCGATCGTAATCGACAGTTGTTGCAGCGAAACCAGCGATCCTCGGATGTTTCCGCTAGAAATCTCAGCCAGGTACATGGGAACAACATGGGTCAGTGCGCCGACTGCCAGACCGGCGACTGCACGACCTCCAAAGAGGTAACCTGAGGGGGATTTGTCAACTTGTTTCCCGGAGACGAAGAAGACGATAAACGCTTACCTTGAGAGGTTGCCCCCGTTTGTAGAGCACTCCCGAGAAGGAATATCACTACATTGAACATGATATTCCGTTTCCGTCCGATCTGAGCGTTCGTATCTTAGCTCTCTGCGTCACCGAAAAACCGGAGTAGAGAACCAGACCTTGTCACAAATGGGGCCATTGAGAAGGGAACCAACCCATGCAGCTAATAGTTAGATATATTAATTAGTCACCTTCACCGGATACCAAGGGTCCACGGACTCAGCAACAAGGTCGAAACAAACCATCCCTGTGGATGCGGTCAGCCAATCCAAGAAGTATTTCTTCGAAATTAAGCTCACCTTGAGACCTGCATTCATGTATATATCTGGAAACGCGGCACCGAAAGACTCGATGGCAAGGACATTACTGACGACACCCTAGATGCACTCAATAAGAATCTTCTCTACTACCCGCGGCAATGCATGGCAAATTCTACCTGATCATAACCGAAGAGCTGAAGAACAACCGAAGAACGTCAGCACCATGTGAACGAACGACAGAAACTGAAGCGTGAACACTCACGAAACCACCCAAAGTCGCGAAACACGTTATCCCCAACCTATAAACCCCGCGCGTGTAAGAACACGATGACGCGTCACGTCAGACTGAGAGCGGAAATGCATATATCTTACACGAGCGGATTCTCGAACAATCCCTTGAATCCCACATGGCCTTCCACCTGCGCCAAACTGAATCCAGTGAAATCATATTTCGAGCTTGGAGATTCCTCGCTGCTTCCGGTACCTGCTGTCGCAGGATCCTTGTTGTCGGAATTGGAGAGCTCGGAAGTTGAACGTGGCATCTCGTCGTCCCAATCGCCGTCCGTCAAAAGTGGGATCAAAGAGGACGTGCTGTCGGTTGCACGAGTGTGAACCCTCCGAGTGGTTGAGGGATTTATAGCCCGAGAGGACTCGCCGGCCATCATGGTGCATGAGCGCCTGGGTGATCTTTACCCACTGATGGAAGTGGTCACGCGAGCTTGCTCCAAGTTCGGCTGGCACATCATGGTAAGCCGTAAGACGAGGCCGGGACCGTAGCACGGAGCATGCATGAGCCGGTATTTCGGGGCGACTCTATCGATGTGACCCGGGACTTCACAAGAAGGTAAAGTCATTCCGAATACCTCCATCTCCGTGCAATTGAATCCGAAACCACTCGGGACAGCCAGAGCCGAATTCCCTTCTCCGTCCACCTCCAGTGTCCACGGTTTCATGCACTTTTCCTGAGCATGCAGAGTGGGCTATCCAAACTTACTTCACACCACTCTCATTAGATTCTACGTTTCAGACAAGCTGAGCGCTCACAAATCGGAACATATTTCAAAGAATAACTGGGTTATCTGAAGATACAACTATCCAAGACATATGGCAGACATCAAATTCGTAATCATGATCAATCGACGAAACTGGTACGACTTGTATTCACTCTGCTCTCTCCTTAAGGGCAGCGAGCTCCACAGACTTTCACACCGCCCTATCGCGCCCGTGAGTATACCTCACTTTTACATGAAACAAAATCAACTTACAGCATAGCAGCAGTTGCTGTCTTCAATGGAAGGTTCGGGCTCGCTGCGTTGCCAGTTGCAGACGGCACCACAGACTTTCACACCGCCCTGTTGCAAACAATTAGCCTCCGTCGCTTGCAATCGGAGGCACAGTATGACAAGAACTTACGGCTTTGCAGCAACCGTCTTCGCTGCGTTCGGTGATGGCTTCCTCGACGGAAGGCTCGGGTTCGCTGCGCTTCCAGTTGCAGACGGCACCACAGACTTTCACACCGCCCTGTTAGAAGCAATTAGCCTCCGTCCCTTGCAATCTGAGGCACGGTATAACAAGAACTTACGGCTTTGCAGCAGCCGTCGTCGCTGCGTTCGGTGATGGCGAAATCAGAGGTAGGGATAGCAATAGCGGATGCAACGAGAGTGCAAAGGACGGCGACAAAGGAGAAACGCATTGCGATGGAGTTCGAGTTGGAGAGAAGAAAACACAAGTAAGTTTTGAGTGCTTGTCGTTCTGAGCAGTCGCGGTAGGGTATTTATACACTTCGTTATGTGGTCTGTGCGCGACGCTCGCTGATTTTTTGTGATGCAGACATACTTCTCTTCCATGTCGGTGGAACCGAAGGAGGTGAAGCGAGAGCCACTAGTCCTGCTTCTGGCGCCAGCCTAAATTCAGCGTCGTTCAAGTTGGAGGTTCAACTTGAAGGTACGTGAGGGCCCCGGCGTGATGGGCCCGGACCTCCACGTACTAGTGAGTATGGAGAAAGGAGATCCACTAGTTCTGCTTCTGGCGCCAGCCTAAACTCATCCGCTAGCCTAAATTCATCTTGATTTCTTTGTCCACTGCGGCCCGGCAGAAGGATGCCTCCACGTAAGTACAGAAAAGTGAGAACCACTAGTTGTGCTTCTGGGAGCTAGCCTAAATTCATCTTGATCTCTTTGTCCAGGTTGGTCAGTTCAAGTTGGACGCCAGGATAGAGCTCGCATATACAGCATTCGACTCAGAGTTCCTTCAAGTTCGGCTTGTAAAAGAGTCGTTAGCAGTGGCAAAGTCGTTCCACTTGAAGGAGAGAGGTAGGTGTTTGCTGGATGAGTCGCATCTGCAAAGAGTGACAATTACGTCGTAAATTCGAGACTTTCGCGAGCCTACTCGGGGCCTAACCAGGATTCTGATTGGTACGGCTAACCTTTACTCACTATGTACTATTTCTAAAATGGGTGCTCGAGAGGTGCTGTCCACTCGGCTAGGTTTGCAGATGCGCCTGGTTGCCATTTTCGCCTGGCACAATATCGACCGAGGCAAACCGATTTCTGGCTTGAATATGAAGCACGCACTTTACTACTACTATCGCTGACCACATAGTTGGTCAGACCACATAGTTGGTCAGTCACGAAGTGTCACGGAATGTCACGGTCCGCTTGATGCGTCCGCTCTCAAGAGAGCATGCGCACTGAAAATTCAGAGTCCGCTTCGGCTGGCTGCAGCATCGCTGTCACAGCGTGATTTTGGCTGTAGTCACACTGAATTTTGGATCTCAATGAGAAGCGCTCAGAATGACTTCGTTCAACTTGGAAGTGTCGGGGAATGTATCTAACATGATTTCTTACTCTGGTTGAATATTAATTGTTAAGGAAAATAAGTGGTTTTGAGAGGTGACCAACTATGTGATCTGACCAACTATGTGGTCAGCGATAGTACCTCGTTGATCGATCGGGCAATACTGGTGGATATGCCTCAACGATGCCTCAAGGAGGACTGGTGTCGTAGTACGCATTCTGATTGGCGCTCTGACCAACATGAAGCATCGATCGCAATCAACTCCCAATGCATGATTCGGATGAGTAGCGAGGGTACGCGAGGCTAGATAATAATAATACGGGACTGATATCACAAAGTAGCACACCATCGGAGTACATAGTCTGTATATAAGCGAAAAATGTCCAGCCCGACCATCGACCGTACGTGACTCCTTCCAGCCCAAAAAGAAATCATCGCTACTTATCATTGCCAGCAGGTCCTCCTCGCGATCATCTACGACCATTGTATCCGCTCGTCCACCTGATCGCAAGGGGCAACGGGAGCGAACATAAAACATCAAGCTCTATGCATTAAAGAGAAGGAGATCATCGTACGGAATCCCATCCACGTAGTATGCATCTCTGAGTCGGTAGGCCATAGGATCAACAATGTTCCGTAGAGCGGAAAGGATGGCGCTTGCGGTCATCTGAAGGCTCCAAACTCCGACGACTTTCACTCGTCGATTCATGTTGGCCTGTGAAACATGATATGCGAGAGCATCGTAAACCTGCGGCGAACGAGGGTCGTCAATTTCTTTGTTCGGTGAGTTCCAGAAAACATAAAGTCGACAAACCTTCCAAGAAATTTCATCCATCAAGCCAGCTAGAAATGCGGAATGGTGAGTTATATTGATAACGAAGAATTTCGAGTCGCCTTACTCTCCCACATCTGAGAACAAAAGGTCAGTACGATAGACTAGCCTTCACTGGAAAATCAACACTCACTGTCCAGGCACCGTCAAAGTCATTAAGATCTTTGACCACTCTACAATGAATGGGAACAAGGGTATGATGCGCACTGGGGATGGACTCGTCAGCGTGCGTGACCCACAAGCATCAAGCATACTCATTTACTTCATGAAAGCGACAATAGGTCGGATGAAGGCGTTATTAACGTATGATAGGTTTTGAGTAAAGAGCGGTACGGAAGCCTTGAGGTCCCTAAAGCGTAAGTCTATATCGATTACCACCTTCAATTTGTGTGGTTCATCCTCCCCCTCGTCGGAAGGAGGAGCGGTGATAGGTGGCTTGGCGAGCTCTCTCTGACCAGGGATACGATCGAGGCTGAGTGATGCCGAAGCCGCCGATATGGCACCAGTCAACTCTTCGAGGAGAGCATTGAACGGAAATTCGTCTTCGGGGTCACGAGGAAATTTGATATCGAGAACTGCATCAACTTTTCCGGATGTGATCCAACAGAGAGGTCCTTCCGGGTCGGTCGTCGAGTTTTGCATGTGGTCGACGTTCACTCCATCGATGCGGATCCTGGTCTGGAGCAGAATCAACCCGCCATAGCCATATTAGAACAGCAAATGCCTGCTCACCATTCTGGACCACTTTCCATCCTGAATATCCTGCTCTGTGGTTCGCCCAATACTCTGCGGCTTGTGCAGACTAAAGAGGCAGTTGTCGAATTGGCCTACTACATTCTCTGCTTGTAGGAAGTCATAGAATAACCACTGTTTCCGCATAGTGGGAATGTCCGCACGGAAGATGGAAGCAGTGTATGGCCGGAAATTGCCCGGTTGATAAACAGTAATAAGCACGTCTTCCAGCTGGAGCGAATGAAGCTCAAAATCGCTGGGACCAGCCACATGTCGGAAGGTGGCAGGATCCAAGGGATTCTCAGGGTCCCAAAAAACGGACCGTCTGTCTGTGATATGGTCATGTTGAAGTGAAATTGATACCTTTGGATATTTGAGCTTACCTAGTACGCCACGGACACCTTTAACAACAGCATCTTCAATGAGCCCCTTCCCATCTAGCCAGCGTTTCAGAGACAACGTAACGTCGATCGAATCTATGTTCAGATCGAACATCGAGTAATTAACGTCGTCGTCTGCGTGACTCTCAGTGGCTTCCTCATCATCCTCCGCATTGTAGTTATACGCCGGGTGACTGCTCACGTCATACCCAACAGCAGCCTTGTGACCGATGGGCTGCTTCTTGGGATGAGAGTCGGCAGACTGTGGACGGCGTGACACGTATACGTTCTTGAAAGAAATGCGAGAGTCCTTCCACTTGGGTACTATGGCTGACTCGAATATAACCGTGGCCCCTGTTTCGCTGGTCAAGTAATTACTGATTGCTCTAGCAACGTACTCTGGGAACGGGACGCATCAGTACAAGAATGATACACCAACTGAACGCAAACTCACCCTGTAGTCTCAAGCTATTGGCAGTGGCAAAGACGACGGAAAAGAACGTCGTTCTATTAAACAGTCAGCTGGGAGGACTCCAAGTTATTCCCACCACTTACGTTCCAACCAAAATCCAGAGCGTTTGACTCATTAGAAACCACGTGACGAATGCGGAAATGTCGTCGGCATTGAATCTTCGGAATGATCTGATGGTGAACCACTTGAAGCGTATACGAAGTCGCTGCCAGAAACCATTTGCAACCTTGAGAAAATCATCTCTCGTCGGTCGGTGTAGATGGGAAAGTGAGAGGGCCAGCCGACGATATAGACGAGGATAGTTGTCTAAATTCAAAGGTGGTAGATGATGGTGAGCCTCGGCATGGCCGTGTTTTTGGTCTGGTACTTGGTGGTCACCAGGAGGTTTGTCTTTAGGTGGGGGCTCAGAAGGCAATGAGGTGGACCTTTGCTTCGCATCTGAATGACTGAAACGCAGAAAATTTGCGCGGCAGGAACGAAGGTATGGTGTACGTATCGTAGTTTTGTCTCTTGGCGCGCGAGGATTGGAAGGACTGGCAAGTCGTGAATGTGGGGTACTCGGTGCGGTGATAAATTCCTGGCTGAAGAAACGGCGGATTGTGGCGTAACGGTCTACATCCGAGTGGTGAATTCCGCGGCTTGTATGTCGCACGAGTATGTTCTGGTGACGAATTCCAGCATTCTTCAGCACAGGCAGCAGCGGCCTTGACATTGACATCGTCGCTCTAAAAAAACATTCGTGTGTGTGTGTCGGCAACAGAAACATCCATATAAGCTATCACGAAGCAAGCGCTGCTAACGTCATATCCGGATTTGGTGATATGTTCCCACATATGTTGTCGATCATTCTGACCTCGATCAAAACTCTGCCCACTACAGCTCAGAATACCCTAGAATACCCTCGCCGTTCTGGCTACGAACGACCTAATATGTATTTGTTTACTAGCATCTATGAAAGTCTGCAGGATTCGAGCCTTTTCTAACTTTGGGCTTTCTCCCCGATGTTAAGTATCAACCAAGCTTGTCCCTCGCATCTACAGGTCGGTTATGTGTTCGAGTTCTACCGTGCGCGCTTTATGCTCCGCACTCAACTCCAGTACTTCATCGGCGACCCCATGATATTAATGACATTGCGCTGGGCGGTGGAACCGTCGAAGGGTAATCCGCGAATCAAATAAAGTCTAATCGTTTACTAAGTACCAGGATAATTGATGTACATTTCCGTTCGTGTGCTTATGATGTAGAAGGTGTTATGGAACGTATGAATGGTGGGTTCCATGAGTTGGGTAAACAATAAAAGCAAAGATCCAACAAAAACGATGCAACAAACCCCTCGTAAACGCGGGTGGTAAATCCTATCCCGACGTCAAAAAGAATCCGAGCGTCGACGCGAAATCAATCAATCAGAAGACCCGCCAGCACCAGCAGTCGGCCCATTCATATAAAGGTCGGTTATATATTCGAGTTCTTCCTTGCGCGACTTGTGTTCCGCGCTCAACTTTTGTATTTCATCGGGCTCCATGATATCCACTTCGGCCTCTGGGTCGCCATTGAGGACAGCCTCGATCTTACGCTTCTGAGAGACCACTTTGCTGTACGCGGATATATAGTCGGTATATTGCGCTTCATAGAGGGTTCGTAGACCGGCAGGGTCGGTGGGGTATGATGGGCGGGAATGACGAGTCTGAGGTGGTTTCTCCATGGATTGATCGGAGACGGACCGATCCGAGACGGGAGGGGGAGATGGGTTTCGTTTGCGAGGTTGAGGTATCTCCCCTTCATCCTCAGATGAGGTGTAGATAGGCGACTTCCGTCTGATCTTCGTCGGGCCATTGGATTTGGATCGCTCTGGCTTAGTAGTGGAGCCCTGGGTAGCGGCGGATGCCCGTGGTGGAGGGAGTGGCGAGGGTTCCTTCTTCATTTTAAGACGAGGAACAGGTGAGGGCTCCTGAACCGGTTTCTTGGGCAATCCTGGGTCCCGTACCTTGGGTGCTGAAGACGAAGGAGTGGTAGAGGCAGTGTCATCAAGCTTGCGACGCTTCGGTATAGGTGCCTTGGTTGGGTCCGGTGATGCATCCCCAGGATCTTGAGTAGCGGTCTTCCGTTTGATAGAGGCTTTCTCTTTCGCCAACCTCTCCCTCTCCCTTTCCCTTTCCCTCTCCCTCAGACGTCGCTCTTGCTCCATCTCTTCTCGTTCCCTCTCCTTTCGCTTCTCCTCTCGCTCTTTCAATCTCGCTTTCTCTCGCTTCTCAGCTTCCCGTTTCTCCATCTCCACTTTCTCCTTCTCGCGCTCCCACTCGATTCGTTGTCTCTCTAACTCCTTCTCCTTTTCTCTATGTTCGCGTTCCCGCTCACGTAAACGCTCATACTCCCTCTCTCTATCTCTATCCGAATCGTCATCCCTCTTCGTCGGTTTCGGAGGCATAGTGGGTATCGTTTTTCTAGAAAGGCTTCCACCAGTAGGCGGAGGCGCAGTCACAGGTTTAGGGGGTAACGAGGCAGGAACAGATGATCTTGAAGTCGACGATTTTTCCGCACTACCAGAAGTCGGCTGTGGTGACTTCCTGACTTGGTACCCCGACCCAGGTAATCTTCGTGGCGGAATAGATTTCGAACTACCAGATGAATCTGAAGGTGTCGACGATCGTTCGGCCTCTGAGCGTTTGATCGCGTTCACGCGAGAAGCGGTGGCCTTGGCACTCTCGTCCTTCATCTGTATCTCACCTTTGGCACGCGTGGTATCGGGTTTCGGTTTCGATTTCGATTTGGCATCTTTGGATGAGATGGCAGGTCGTTTCGCTTCAGCCTGAGTACTGGAAGAAGATCTATTGCTGCTGCTCGCTGCCACGGGTAGCGGAGCAGGGACAGGCTGTGAGATGGTGGATCCAGTCGGGCGGTAGCGTACGTGGTCCCATGCAGGATCAGTTTCGGGTATCTTGAGAGCTTTGAACACGAGACGAGCTTGACGAGCCATGGTCGTACGTTCGGCCTCGGGAAGCTTGGGCCATTCGTATGGTCGGACCTCTGTCCAGGTCTGAGGCTTGAGTGTCCATGGACGGGGGGATTTGTCGGCTTTCTTTGCTGGTGCTTGCTGTTCGGCGATCTTGAGTGCGACAGTCATCAGTGTCTCGGTTATGCATATATACGCTATCACGCTCACCTCGTCAAGAAGAGCAAGCAGGTCCTCTCGCGATTGAGTACTGCAGTTTGCACCTCCAACCATCTTGACAGCATCGTCGGCAAGACGAGCGGACATGGCCAGACAATGCACCAAACGCCTTCGCACGTCTGCACCGGCTTTCGTTGACGGTGGGTTTTGCGGAAGTGGTGAAACCTTGCGAGCAGCCAGAGTGGACGATGACGAAGCTTGTAGCTGAGTAGAAGGGGCTGTCTTCTTGACCACCATACCAGATCCGGGCGTCTTCCGCTTTGCAAGCTTGGAACCGGAAGTTGGAATGAGGGGCCGGTCAAGGTGAATGGCTTGCCGTTCCGTCTGCTGCTGCTTGGCCGCTATGGTCTGCTGCCTGACTTTCTGGGTGACTTTGTCCACAAGCTGACGTTCAACTATGAATTTGCCAATTACGTTGGCATACAGCTTGAGTGGTGCCATTGGTTTTGCGGCTGATGCGGCTCTGAGATACAGTTCGTGTGGCGAGCCCTCTTTCTGGGGCCGCATGGGGAAGAACGTCTCTCCGATGTATATGCCCTATAGAGAGCAGCATATAGCATGAAAGCCAGAGAAGGAGCTCAGACAATACTCACTGGGTTATCACCAAAGTCGACCGACATTTGTGGGTGATTTGGGAAAGCCTCGAGCGCTTCGAGTGTCTCGGAAGACATACGAACGATCATTGCCCGCTTTGGCTTTGATTGGACTGCGTTTCCTAGGTTCGACTGAACCTGGAGAGAGAGGGGAGCACCATCCGGAAGTGGCATGTTGTGCAGCTGGGTGGTAGGGTCGATGACACCGGGGAGGTGTGTACTTGGGGTTCTCGCGAGTGTAGTCGAGAGAGACGGTAGAATACGACAAGTTCTGGGGTGTCACTGCGCTAGAAGACGGTCCTGTGATGATGGATGGTGCGTTTGCACTTGTCCTCTAGAGGAGAAGAGTGCTGATCGTGGTCTGTGTAGGAGAGGGTGAGAAGGAGCGTTCGCCTTAATACTACTTTTGGAAGATGACCACAAGCTTAGGATGGAACAATAGAACTGCACGAACAATGGTGCCGAGACAGGCATGAATGTTCCGACACTCGCACTCGTTGAGAAAAGTTGCAACTGATTTTATTTCCAAGCTAAATACATGCACAACTAACAAATATTGTCACTGTCAAAGAAAAGTCATCTTACGATGAATGTTTTTTCAAAAATTGCTGAAAGCCGAAGCTAACAGACGAGTTCGGATGTGTAATTTGCAATCAGCAAAAGACTGTGCCTCGGTAAAGACCTCACTGGCGACAGTACATGCCCGAGCACAAGAGATGGGGACCGTAAATCACAACAAACTCGCTTATATACCCTACCACTCAGGGCACGGACCACATGTAATCCCCAATTGCCAAATTAGGACAGTGTGCCTGAATCTGACGCACATCTTCCTCACACTGATACGACCGACATCGCATTACTTACCCGACTCGTGGTGATCACAGGCTCATTTTCATGTCGGAAACTCGTTTGCGAGGGAAGCAGATGGGGTTTGTGCGGTGCAGCGGTGGCTCAACATCGAAATCTAGACACCGAGCGCCTCGCCGACTCATTAATTCATCACTCACCGTTCGAAATATTTGGGCGCGCCGTGGTCGTGACCATGGTTGCACGGCTAACTACTGTATCTGCGTTGCTTGGCCTCGCTGCGAAATCGTTCCTGAATATTCAGCCTAGTGCGATTCGTTTGGCAACTTGGGACGGTCATGATTGGGGTGGCTGTCGAGAATGATGTCGAAGAGGCATTCTCATGTCATGTCTTGGCGCCATCTTATGTAGTCGGCGTGTGATGTTATCTCGTATTTCCTAAAACGAAAACGAAAATATTTGAATTCGTTTGTTTTGCCCGATACTTGGCGTAGAAACGAGCGACGAGTTGTGTTCCTCTCACTCAGTCTCACTGTCCCTTCCTTCTTCACGCCGACATTCTTCTTCATCAAGCTCGTCGTCCGAAACGTCCTCGAGCTATCTGGCACCACGCGGCCCTGTGTCTTCGAGACGATCGGGCCCAACATACCCAGCACCAACGACCCCACACTCATTCCATCTTCGCCTTTCTCCTAGCTTTGCACGACCCATCATCAACACTCTCTTGACGATACGCTGGTCGAATCATCATTTCCTGAACGCGATTGAGACATGGCGGAGCAGGCCGGTGCGGGGGGTCCTCTCCTACCCATCGAGAACAGGTTATGTCCTGGCTGTAAGCAATCAGCCGTAAACGAAAGCGGTGGTTTAGTAGTGGCGTTCGGGTGAGTCCCTCCCCATTGAAAGACCCCGCGGTGTATCCTCCGTGCTTCCTTGCTTCCTCCTCTGACGCGCTTCGAATTAACGCATTACCCAATCCAGCCAATCGTTCTTTCACGTCGACTGCTTCAAATGTGCCAAGTGTAACAACAAGGTCACAGCGGATACCAACTTGCTGTTGCTATCAGATGGGTCCCCCATCTGCGCCGAGTGCAGTTACAACTGTAACCTCTGCCATCAACCAATTCTCGATGAAGCAATCATGACAGGAGACGACTCGTATCACGCACACTGCTTCAAATGCAAAGTCTGTCGAAATCGAATAGACGAATTGGTCTTCGCTAAGACGAGCCACGGCATCTACTGCATGACCTGTCACAACGAGCGGATGACCAAAATTAGACGCCACGCACAACGGAAGAGGGAGAAGGAAAGGGCTGCTGCCGGGGGCACTTCCTCGTCGACCCGCGATCGGGAAACCAGAGAAGCGTCGGGAGAGAATAGCGTGAGTCAATCCCTGATGAACACGAATTGGGCCAAGGCGATTGACTTGTCCACAAGGCTCCGGACCGGCCTCAAGCCCTCTCTCCACCTGGGTCAGTCCGGTCCAAGGCGTCTGTCTCTGGATTCCGTGATACCCCTTCAATGCGCAGCCTCAATGCTAGTATGCTCCAGGCGTCATCGATATCCACTCGAAATACCAGATCTGCTTCTCCCATAGATGACCTATCCTCAGGTGTTCCTCTCAACGTGGCGGTGAATAGTCAACGAGATACCCCCCGACAGTCGGAGTCGTCTCAGTCGTCCGGTCAATCACAAGCATTCCAAATGACAGTTGCACCCCCAGATTCCAGTCATCATGATATTGACCGCTCCACGCCTCTGAACGGTGATACTGCCTCAACGCCAGTGAATGGACATGGTCAGGGAGATTCTCCGGTTACGCAATCTGCGTCAACAGAAGCTAGCGGAGGGTCTCACTTGACTCCCAATTCTGCGACGGGCGGCATCGGACTGCAACGACGGAAAAGTTACGACGATGGCACGCGGCCCCTGAATGTTCTTTTTGGTAAGAAGGGCGCAGATCACGACACGAAGGACGGCGTTGATAAGCCATCGGGTCGCGGTCTCAGCGTTCCTGGCCTCCCGTCTCGAACCGACCAACGGCGGTCGATCAATCACGCCCATACCTTCGACTATAAGAACCCTCCCCCATCTTCCTTCCACACTACGCCCTCCGAGATGGTCCGTTCACAAACGTTGCCTGTGCGCACTGATTCCCCTGTCCCGCCTTCTCCTTCAAAGAGTACCTTCGAACTCCCTCGACGTAGCTCAAATTCCAGCTCACTACGCGATAACTCTTCTGGGTCCACGATTTATCACTCGCCCTCCACTTCGCCAGCTCCACCAGAGACTGGTCGTGCAACACCGGATCCTTCTGCACGCGCGCGTTCAGCATCTCATGATCCATATTCTGCAGCTTCCCAACCTGTCCCGCTTTCAAATCGTCCCGCAACCCCGTTGCGCCTTACCCCTCGTCCCATTGTTACCCTTGAACGTCCACCACAGCGCTCAGATAGTCTCAGTAATATTGCTAGCGTCAGCGAGGGACATGGCACACATACCATGGATGGTCGCCTTTCCCCTGTTGGTCCTGGTTTCAGACAGCCCCTTCACTTGGACAATTCGAGATCGGAGAGGTCATCTCCATTAGGATGGAATGGTGATCGTTCAGGAATGACGACCCCTACCTCCCCTTCGCACCGAATAGATGTTCCACATGGCGTCGAGAGTGGTACGGATACTGAGGCCGAGGGTTCAAATGGAAGAAAGTCGGACGAGGATGTCGTTTCTCCTACTTTCCCCCCTCCTCGTCTACCGCCAAAAGAGACGAGACTACACGCTCTCGCTGAAGGTCTCAAACTGGACATCGACCCCGACGTCACTGCCATCTCCCATTTGGATAACTCTGACGAGTCATCACCCGTTGAACGCACCTCCATTTCGACTTTCATCGCCCCGGCGTTACCACCGATACGTTTCTCCATGTCAGGTGCCGATTTCTCAGATTTCCTCAAGTCAGTTGGAGGTATACCATCGCTCAAGTCGTTGGATGAGATTGCTCAAGCGGAGGAACCTGAGCAAAAGTCTCCGAGATCTGTCAACACCCTTCTTCCTCAGACGTATGTCGAGAATCCAGCAAGCGATACCAATGAGGCGTCGGCTCCCGGGGATGCCAACTCCTCTGACGACTCGACATCAGCAGTCCAAGATTCGGAAGCTATTGATACGGTGCCGCACATGATGTTGCAGTTCTCTTCGAGAGGGCGGGCCGCCTCCGAATCGCAGTCACCTTACGGACAGAGTGCATCGAAGCGAGAATGGCTCGATTCGAATGCCTCTTTGAATATCGTTCCTTCCACCGCCCGCGCCACCAGTACCGTTACCACGTCCAACTCTACACCGCCCGTTACCAGTGATGCGAACGAACTGGTAGTTCGCCGTTTGCAAGAAGTGCTCACTGACGCCATTGGCCGAGGTTCGCAACAGCTCAAGTTCGATAAAGGATTCGTCGAAGCTATTTTGACGTCATTGGAGCAACGGAGCGAGGAGTTCGGCGAGCTCAAGGAAAAGTATCTCGGAACGAAGGTAACATAATCTTCTTTGTTAATTCATTTCGTAAATAAGGTTTTTAATAATTTTTCGACAGCGAGCCAGCGAGCAGTACATCACCGGTCTTACCGTGGCACAACAGGAATATGACCGAGAGTTGGTAGCACGTCGGAATGCTGAGGCAGAGATCATCAGACTGCGAGTACTGCTTTCAGGGCAAGCTGCCAAGCTCACTGCCTTGAGTGGTGAAACCAATCGACGGGAGGCACGGCGACAGTTTACGGAGGACCTCAACAAGAACTTGGATCAGTTGGAGCGGGACGTCTCCAAACTGAAGGCCGAGAGAGACGTTACCCTAGCAGAGGTCGAGGAGCTGTGTTCTTCAAAGAGGTAAGTTTCCTACGCCCGTCGCAACCATCCGCACAGCACGCTCAACGAATATAAAGCGCTCCTAACAATGTGACCTCAGGGGAGGTCTCTGCTGCACAGTTGAGTCGCTCGTTGACGATGCGCTTGGACAACATCAAGAAACAATACCAGCATGATCTCATACCCCTCACTCGGCAACGAGATACCATCATTCGGGAGATTGCCGAGCTCAAGGCGACACGCGAGCAGCTTTTGGAGGAGACGACGGTGCTTAACGCGAGGAACGAGGAGCTTGCCCAACTTAGTGCTCAGTATGCGAGACGGACGGAAGCCGGGTCTGAGACACCGACATTGGAGGCATTGTCTCCTGCAAAGGACGAACGTATGATACAGGACATACACGACAAGAGGAGCGTCTCTTTCGATCGGAGTCGGTCGACATTGGACATGCCATCAGCGGTACAGCCGTCGACGAGCACGGGTTCGACGAGTACATCCACATTGGTCGATGATCGCGAGATCAAAGTCATTCGAGTACCGAAACCCGAGTTCACAGACGCCGTGTCGACGCTTAAACATGGTATATTCAAATGGCCAGGGAATCGAAGAGACCAGACGACGAGAGGGAAGAGTAATATGGAGCATCATTTCCAACCGGCGAGTGCCATCCGGTTTACACGTTGTGATCATTGTGGAGAGAAGCTGTGGGGTGGATCGCATTTCCGTTGCACGAGTGAGTGTTTCTCGTGTGTGTTTGGTGGCATTTGGATGGCTCATCTGGTTTTTTTTTAGCGTGTCATATCAACGTTCATTCGAGATGCGTACAACAAGTTGGTTTGGCATGTTCACCGCACCGGGTGGACGTGAATGGGATCGTGCAACCTCGTACGTTTGATGATTATGAAAAGCGTGCAAACCTTGGCTCACTCTCTTGACAGCCCCGTCGATCTTTGGCCGTGAGTTGGTTGAGCAAGTGAAATCGGACCTAAGATGGGGTGATCGCAAGGTTCCTGTCATCGTTGAAAAGTGTATAGAAGCAGTCGAGACGCTGGGTTGGTGTCTCTTCTGATCGTACGGTCACCCCATTTCCTGACATTCACACAGCGCTTGACTTCGAGGGAATATACCGCAAGACAGGTGGCGCGGGTCAAACGAAGATCATCTCTCAGTTGTTTGACCGAGGAGATTATGCAGGCTTCGACCTGATGGATACGGACCGATTCAATGACATTTGTTCAGTGACGTCTGTGTTGAAGACGTACTTCCGTTCGCTTCCGGTTCCCTTGTTGACCTTTGATCTGCACGAGGAGTTCATCGCAGCAGCTGGGCTGAAGGATCTAGCAGTCAAAACGGAACGACTCCAAGAGCTCGTCGACCGCCTTCCAAGTGAACACTATCATACACTCCGACTCCTCGTGCTCCACCTTCATCGGTAAGCGTTTGTCGATGTTTGAATGCTTGTCCACATGTGACTCATGGTGGTATCCAAGCGTGCAAGAGCACAGCGACGCAAATTTGATGAACGCACGAAACCTTGGCGTTGTCTTTGGACGTAAGTCGGCTATGCCAACTGTCCTTGTCTATCATCGCTGACTGCCCCATCATCCACCTATAGCAACACTGATGTGGTCAAGAGACCCAGGGTCAGAGTTCAGCGACATGGCAGGCAAAGCCCTCATGGTCGAATGGCTCGTCGAAAACGCCACCTCGATCTTCTGACAGTGACATCCACCCCATCCTTTTTACATTCCTTGTCTGTTCGAAAGCTTGGTTGATCCACTCTCTTTCTTTTTTATCGTATTGTATTCCCATATTTTCCAAAGGGTTCGTTCGATGCGGTTGTCTTTTCTTTTTCTTTTTCCATTTTTTTTCTTCATGTGACTGTACGACGTTTGTTTCAGTAAATTATCCATCTCTCGCCTTCCCGATTGTATGTTTTTCTTCCGCTTCTTCTTCTTCTTCTTCCCCGGGTTGGCGAGATGCATGCATACTATAGATCGGTTCGCGCGTTATGTCGAATCTGTTCACATCTTTGTCAAACAATCGGCGTCCCCATCCCCTCTCACTTTTTTTTTTCGTCTTCGTCTTCGGATTCCTTTTCGTTTCGACCCTTTTTTTTTCGATCCAAAACCAAAGCCCTCCCACACCCGTGTTCTTGGCATTATATTCTCTCTCTCTCTCTCTCTCAAGTCCTATCACTGTCTTTATAGTGTTTGCTAGCATTCATCGTCGCGGATACCCATTTCGATACCAACGTTGGCCATAGTTGGGGAGGGGGGGATGTAGAAGTTACATGGTTCGGGAATATATACTACCCTTCCGAGAGACGAGAAAAACGACTGTAAGGGATTCAGAAAGCCCAAGAATATATTATATCAAAGGATGATGTTGTGCACACGTGGTGGTCGTTAGTGGATGAGAGGAAAAGACGTATCGTTATCATCAAAAGAAAGACGGGCGAAGTGCTGGGTTGATCGATCAGGGGAATTCGCGAGAGCGGCGGGGACGAGGCGTGGGTTTGTCGGGTTTGAAAGCGCAGTAAAGGAAATGCCGACGTGGACCAGAGGTGACTGCAGCGACAGCGACACCACGAGCTCCTAACGGAGGTACGGCGGCATCGCTTCGGATCCCGAGAGAGAACATTCGGTCGAACACTGGCGGTCATAAGGGTAAGCGGACGCGCAAACGAACGAGGGGGGGAAGGGAATGGGGCCACTTACAGGTCGCGGTGAATGCTTTCGCTGTCGTCTGACAGGCGAGATGGGTGAGGGAGAGTGGGGGACTGATGCCTTCAAGATTTCGGAGGTAACGGTAGACCATCGAAGGTTGGCATGGACCTAAGTGGGATTGATACGTCAGTACGGTCAGACAGCGGTTTCGCGGACAAGTGCTGACCGAATCGGAAGACGGCGTTGTAGGCTTGTCTCCACTTGTCTTCGAGCAGACGGGCACAGTTTGCTGAGTCGGGACAGGTCGAGCACTATTGGGAATAAGGCGGTATGTGAGCTAGATACGTGGCTTCGTGCCTGCAGCAACATACACATTGGTACTCCTTTGCCAAGGGTGTCAGACCGAGTTTGAGCACGCGTTCAAGGAACCAGTTGCGCCTTGTGAACTGCTCAGCAATTGGGGGAAAGAGTGGAGATAAGACTACTCACCGCTTTTCAAGTTTCAAGAGCGTTTCTTGGCTTAGTGTGCTTAACTCATCCTCAGACCATCCACCGGGGTTATCGAGCACGAAACGGCTCGCTTCACGGTAGAGCTCTTCTTCCTCGAAAAGCTCCGCGATGCGCATGGCTTTGATTGGTCTGCCAGCTGCGTGGGTGAGGAGGAAAGTGAGACATTCCTGTTGAAGGGCTGGCACACAGAGCTTGTGAGATATGTTCATGAGGCCTTCCACGTTATTCCAGGCGATGCTGCATTGAAGGCTAGGAGCATGAAGGTTAGGATACAAGCGTATATGCGATCATACCATCAAAGAAACATACTGTGGATACACGAATTTGAGGAAATCATGAAAGACGCTCGCCTTCTCTTCTTTGAGGACAATAACAGCGTCCCGATCATGTGTCCGCCGGTGTCTCTTCACAGTGGCAAGGGTGTTGTGAGATCCCCGACGTTCGGGTTCGTCTACTGTCTTAGCTTTGCCCGTCTCATGTTTGGCATCTACGGAACCCTGAAGCTTTGCTAGGCTGGCTCCACGGGAGTGTACTCTGCGTTCGCTCGTCGCAGATTCTGGTTCTTCGGGTTCCTCGGGTTCGCTCTCACTTGTATCACTCTCGTTCGCGGGTGGGTTTTCGATCTCCACGGGAGACGAGGTGTCGGACGCAGTGTCACTGGCACCGTCCTGTGTGTCTTCTTCAGGGGTGAATGTCATGGCTGTAGGTGTATTAGGTCGCGCCTTGTTTCCCGGGATGGTGGGTGGCTGGGAGATTGTGATGACCGAGGACATTGATGGCGGACGACCAGTCTCTAGCCAACCGCCACTGAGAGCAGCCTCGAAGAATGGGGATGCGAAGACTAAGACTTCCTTGTGGGCCCTGTTATGGAGGCGATTAGCGCCAGTTCCCATGTGGTGCGACCAGTGGGGACCTACCAGAACGTTGCACTCTCGACGACGATTTTGACAGTCCCAGGAAATCTCCCGTTGCGAGTAAAGGTTTCGTCGATCTCTATAGTTCGATCTGATTCATACAGGTTCGATTCGGTGACGAGTTCGTCGGTATCACATTCCTCGAGTAACCAAGGTGGAGAGCCCGAGGAACGGAATATGCCTGATGCAGCTGCATGGGTCTCTGTGGGTGAGCTGAGAGACGCGGAGGGATTGTTGTGTCGAGAATTACGGGCGATGAGGATGTGGGATGGGTTGGTGCTCATCATGCTGCGAGGTCGAAAGATGGAGTGGTCGCTTCGACCTTTCTTTGTTTACACTCGGCCACTTGCCATTGTCTGCTAACGGCGATTGGGTCGATCCATCCTGCACATCTGCCGTCTAGAAATCATCGATCATCAGCCAACTGCCTTCTTGGCTTCGGGATTTTCGATTGGCGCTGAGCCTTCAATGTCAATGACCGCCGTGGTAGCTCTCATTCCTGCTTCAAACTCTGCTCCTCCTCGACCGCCAACTATTTCTAGATGTACATCCATCATCCATCAATGCATGCATCATGCACATGTCCGACCTTGCAGGAACGCGGTCGTAACTGGAAGCGAATGCAAGATATTATGCTCTGATATTTACTAAGAAGAAATGTTTGTCTACATGGTCTTGTAGTGTAGCGGTTATCACTTGGGATTCTGATAACAAATTCCCAGAACCCAGGTTCGAGTCCTGGCATGACCTCTTCTTTTTACATTTTGATCACGGTCACGTGGTACTACATCTATGCCACCTGCATACCCTTCGCTCCCTGACCACTGTCATGTCATGGAAAGCGACTTTTGAAAAGGGCGTTGCCTGCTTCAGGCGCGGTGACCTGCAAGAAGCACTGAATCACATGAATCAAGTAAGAAATGCAACTGCAGTACACAATCTCTTATCCAATTCGCGAACAGGCAGCTGAACTCCAAAGCGCAAACTTTACCATCTACGATTCGCGTGCAGCTGTATACGAGAAACTTGGCAATCTCAAAGCTGCTCTGCTCGACTCCAAACGCGTCATCGATCTCGCACCCGATCGGTGGCAGGGTTATGCGCGTTCAGCGCGTCTCTTCAATGCACTCAAGAAGCATGGCGCTGCCATCAAAATGGCTGACCATGCTTTGAGCCGTCTCCGTGGGGATGACCTGCAGCGCCTCACTCAGCTGACGGAACTTCGAGAACAGGCGGTCATTGCTCAGGCAGCTGCTGAAAAACTACGCTCCCAGACTACATATCTCCTGGGAAAACTGCCTATGGAGACTCTTGTCGAGATGTTCAAAGTGTTAATCAACGAAGACCACACTTGGGCTGTCAGGCTGTCCCACGTCTGCGGACACTGGCGCCGTATCCTTCTCAATACCCCCTCTGCTTGGCATACTCTAGTCTTATCCAACAAGCACCCATTGCGAAAAGCAAAGTTGTGGATGGATCGTACCCAAGGTCGCATCGCGAAGCTCTCTTTCTTTATGTCGTCATCTCTGGACGAGATCGACGTCCTTTCCCAGCTCAAAGGCCTCTCGTGGAACGATCTGTCGAGCATTCACATTTCTGGTAGACTCATTCCCAAGCTTCATCGAATGTTATCCGATATCTTCCTTCCACATGCATTTTCAAACCTTGAAGAGCTTTCTTTGCATGACCTAGACGATCCTGATCAACTAATGTCTTTTCTCTCCGGCCCAAAATGGAAACTCAAATCTCTTTACATTGGGGGATCCTTCGTCATGAAGGATGAGTGCTGGCAGCATATCAACCAGCTCACAGAGTTACACCTCTGCGGTCCCGTCGTTACTTCTTTCTCCCTCATGGTGCTCAGAGCTAATCCATCGCTCGAGAAGCTTGTCTTGGATTGCCCAACGGTGCATATTTACGACGTAGGAGATGCCGCCACGCCCGTGATCATGAACAACCTCAAGAGTGTCTCGTGCAGAAATACCTCCCTTCCGCTCTTAGTCCTATCTAATATCGTTGCCCCTTCGATAATGAGCCTTTCGCTGCATTCCGCTCCAATCGGGGCGGATACCATTCTCCGACTCGCACCACGGCCCTCTCTCGTAGAGCTCCGGATCTGCTCCTGCAACCTCGATCGATCCACCTTACCAACCGTCCTCCCCGACACCCCCAACCTCGAGACGCTACAGATAAATTCTGTCGGCCAGGTCGTCAACGACGTTCTCGAGTTTCTCACTCCCAAAAGCCTACCTCTACCATGCCCCGCACTCAAACATGTTGATTTCTCCGGTTGCTCCGACCTTACCACTTCCAATATCTACGCCTTCGTCAAGAGTCGCTTGCAACATGGACTTGGGTCAGACGGCTCAACGGGAAACTGCGCCGTTATCGAATCACTCACGGTGGATGGGTGCCCAAAGATCGAACCGGAGATGCTTCCTTGGTTCAGGTCGAAAGTTGCTCGTTTCAGCTGCGTGTACATGACGAAAAAGGACTTGAAACGTAGACGGTAGTTGGGGGTGACTGCAATCAATCAGATCTGGGTTCCGGGAATACCACATCGTACGATCTAAACTACCCTTTGCAAGCAATGGTTTTCACAGGAGCTGTAGCGTGGGTGTGTACAAGTGATTTTAGTGGAGTAAAAGCATATGACCCATTCAATTCCTCCGTCACTGTCAATGGAACCCTTGATGATCACCACACCAACCCTCCATCGGTCTTCTCATGCATATGGCAGGAGCCAATTGGCTGCTGCTGTCGCATCGGCTACGGTGGGATACGGAACACGACGCTAGTTGTGTGGAAAGTCTGACGCAGAGACCTCAGTTGATGATCAGGACGTGCGACGGGATTGGCTTGTAGTCATCGCGATGGACGACGATGTGAACATATGTACCTTCGTCGAGCAACCCGAAGCGTCATCGATGGAAAAAAAACCATCCTGTAGCGCAAAAAAAAAGTTCGCACCGGTCGGTCGCATCAAACAGGCTTGACGCTAAAAAGAAAAGTGCATCGTTTCAGGTTTCATCAACCACCCCTCTTGGTCCCTGCCAGGTCGTTCATCGCTTTTTGCACCTCAAGCTTCTCCATGACGGCACGGTGTAAGCTTGACTTATTTTTGTTTTTCCCTTTGGGGAGCGTGGAAACGGGTTCGTCGGGAACGAGAGGGGTGGTTGTGGTTAAGGGAGCGGTGCCACGGTCAAGGGGTGCGTCTTTCGTGGTGAGGTGCGAGGGAACGATAATGGGAGTTTGACGAGGGGGAGGAGGCCACTGAAAGCGTGCTGTCAGCGATTTGGGAGATAAATCGACGTAGTTACTTACACCACGGTTAGGTTGGTTGAAGTGTAGCGCTGCCCAAGGCGGATACTCCTTTTCTAGTTGGATGATATGGTCTTCTAGGAACTGTAGACGGGCCAGCAATGTACGCGGCGGTGCAGGAACTGTTTGTCGTTCATCAAGAGAAGCCGGTTGATCGAGGAAAATGACCTTACCGTAACGTACCGCAACATGAGATTCAATTTTCTGCAACCTCTCGTCTATCGCAGGTTGGAGCTCGCTGGGCGTATCGTCAGTGAGAGGGGCGAGCTTTTGCTTTGCTTGTCCATCCTTTCCGTCCGCACCCTTCACGGTCCTCCTCAAGGGCCCATCCTCGTTCTTCGCGATGTCGTATTTCATGTGGGAATCCCTGTCCAGGGGTTTTGCATCCGTTCTCGCGCAAGATGGGATAGGCTCGGTGCTTTCTGGGTCGATGTTCAGTCGCCGACGCTTTTGTGCTATCGACTCGAGAAACTCGGCGCGATTCGACGCATCGTTCTTCGTACGGTTCTGTGCGAGGAACTGAGATATAGATTTCGTGATCTTGAGACGCGTTTTAGAATATGACACTAGCAAGAAAGGGGTGTTTAGGCTTACGGTTGACTGGGACTGGGGGGCAGCGCCAGTACTCGGGTGAATGTAATCCAGCTTTCGTTCTTCAAGAGGCCTCTCCTTCGGTTCCTCCCCTTCCTTAAATTTGCCCAGCGTCTAATCTCACGGAAACGATAATGAAAACCAAGCTTCCAAACCAAAAAGAGACACGTATGGCGTACCATGAGATCCCGAACCAAATCACCAATCGCCCCAGGTACACTCTTCCTCTCCCAATCCGCATTCAAGACGACCATATCGTCTTCAAACCCTCTCAACGCCTGAGCCAAACCCACCTTTTTCAAAAACGCGCGTATGACTTCATCCCAGTGTCGATACACAGGCTCTGGTGTCGGCGTGCGTAGTTTCGGCGGAGGTTTACGCTGTCGTGCGGTAGGTTGAGGTTGGTACTGCGCGTACTGCGTGTACGGAATCTGTGTGTACGGAGATTGTTGGTAGGGAGAGTTCCCGGAGGTGGCGTATGGGTAGCCAGAGAGTTGCCAAGCGTTCTGCCATGTCCCGGGTGGATAACCCATGTAATACGCTTGGGCTGCGCTTTGTTGGCTTTGGGACTGCGGTTGAGGTTGTCCGGTTTGTTGAACGGGATGGGATTGAGTGTATTGCACGGTTTGTTGGGTAGGAGCCTGCTGCGAGGGGCCGGCTTGAGCGTTCGCCGGTTGGACGGAAGGATAATATTGCTGTCGGGGTGCTGCAAGTTCCGACGTGTTGGACGGCGCAGCAGATACCTGCTTGGGACCTGCAAGTTGGGATGCTGGTGGTCCGCTTGTCATTTTCTTGCTGGTTCTAGTCTCCGTTGATGGAGGTTATTCAAAACAAGTCGGACGTTCACCTTGCAAAGTCAATCCAACTGTCTTAGTAGTTAGTCTGGTAACCAGCCCGTCTACGAGGCAAGCCGTCGATAGACGCTTAGTAGTCGCCAAGACCATTCCATGTAGCCAAGTAACAAACGGGCATATACGATACGCAGGCTCAGACCTCAGCCAAAATATGCACTAGGATATCCTTTACCGTCTCTCTCTCCCACTCAACCACTTCCTCGCCTCGAGGCTCGTTTTCAGGGGTGTTTATAACCCCACAAATTGCGCTACTCAACACCTCGTCGTACGGCGAGTCCCGAATCCGAACTCGATGTGATACCACCCTCGGGAAGATCCTCGCTATATCCGCTTCCGACACGTCCAATTCAAGAAATTCCTCGGATTGTCTCTGATTCGCGAAGCTTTGATGAGCGCTCGAAGTCGTCGAGGGTTCGTACGGTTCTAGAATGTCAAAGGTTTCTATGAGTGCGTCGGAAGAGACGCTTCCGACGCTGGGATGCAAATGTGGGTAAGTGGAGGTGCTGTCTATATCGCTGGTCCGATGAGCTCGCTCCTTGATTAGCTCGGAGCCTGTGTGGTCTACTCCAAGTACACGAGTAGCACGTACAAGAGCTTCTGCATCTTGACGCGCGCGTGTCGTAAGCATCATACCATCCAGTGGCCCATAATGCCGTGCAGCACTGAATAGATCAGCGAGATAGATGTTGAGCGGAGATCTTATGCGAGTCTGCGTCGCACAGAGCTGTTTGAGTCGATGAAGGAGAACAGAAGAGATGAGCGGTGTCGCCAGAGGAGGGGGTGATGGTGTCGGCGGGCCACTGGGTAAGGAACCCAAAGAATGCAACGTTGGGAAAACCGCGGATGTGGCGGATGCATGTGGTGACGAGAGCGCCGTAGACGCGGATGAAGGGGGCCGGTACTGGCGCATTGCCAACCGAGTCTGTGGACTGAGGTTGACAGTAGAACTCATCGCGAATCTGTCGAGCTTTTAGAAGACGACAATCGTCAGTAATTTTCCCCTCAAGTATCTCGGCAGAACGCACAAGGCTCTTGTGAATCGGAGGCCTTTCTCGTGGGTCCAACCGGCACACGTACACCACGAAGAAGCCTTCGGGTAATTCAAGAGTCAAGCCTTCTTGATGTCCAAACATTCCTCCATCTGACATGATAACTTTTCGTTCCGAAAGAGTTCGCAAAAGTGCTTTCTGTGCTGGAATACTGGCATGCTCAAGGGACGAAACCACCACCGCAGAGGGCAACTTCAAAGGCTCCCCATTCCCGTGCGATGCATGCCCGGGATGGGTCTTGACGCTGGGAGTTAGCGTCATTACGGATGGTGCAGTTTGCACACTTGTCGGATGGACGCTAGGCCGCCGCGAGTACACTTCTGTGTTGCTGGCCGGCTTTAGATCGACCTCGACGCCGGCGGGCTCTTCTGAGTCAAACTGCGCTCGTCTAAGCGTACCAATTGATGGTTTCGACTCCGTCGGATAGGAGATTGAGCGGGAGAATGACGTTCGCCTGCTACGCGATGGAGGTACGACTGGCAACCTGCTCCCTGAATTACTAGTGCGCGAACTGGACATACGCCGGTGGCGATGTTTGTGCGAAGAGCCACTCAAGCCATCAGTTGGGGGCGTGATGGTCGACACAGAGAAGAATAGGGACCGAATGAACTCGGAAGGTGTTTGCTTTGCCGTGTCGGAATGACACCTTAACTTGTGAACATTAAAACCAAAGACCGTGCTGAGTGCCTGAATGTGAAACATCAATTTATGTTACGGCGTATCGAACATGGGAATTCGGCTCGGTGTGCCATTGGAAGAAGGCATGAGGCATGAATACGTACCAGTGAAGTTAGTTTGGAGACAAAGTTGACATCTTCGTCGCGCGTGCGTAGTATTAAATTTCTGTCCCCAGAAATGATAGAGAGAAGTAAAACTTGAATTATCACTGGTTCCAAGGGAAGGCCGGGCGCAGTTGAGCGGAGTTGGCTCAATAGAAATGGAAGGAAGAGCTGTGTACCAGGAGGGGGTGGGCCGTCGACATCAATTGGAGATGTCATTCTGTAAGGAGCAAGGCATCAGTATACAAAGTCAGTTTCGCCTTGACAGGGCTAGAAAGCGATGGGCAAGGAGCACAACATTCGAGCAGTCAATCTACGTCACGGTAACGTAGAGCACAGCACCGGTTTGTTTCAAGTTGATGGTAACTTGTAGGTCAATTGACGTACCGTTGGCAAGCCCGGGACTAGCGGTGCGGAACCACGTGCAGTCAGTACTACGGCCCGGGTCTCTACAGTAAGAACGTGTTGACCTACCTTGATATCTTTGACTGGGCACTGATTCTCCCGATGATGGTGACAAGTATAATTGAAAGTATTTACTACCGAGTTTGACTGCCTGGGAAAGTTTGGTACTAGCTGGTGGATCTAGATAAGATTAGGTGGAACTAGCGAGGGGAACAAAAATACGGGTTGATATGGAGACTTGACTAAACCAACGAGTTGTGGACCGCTCATATGTCCTCCTCCGTGAGGGGTTGAACCTTTTATGAACCACAGCAGGTCAAGTTATCGGTTCCCGTCCTCCCAGGCTATTTCCGACACGACATTACCTCGAGGCAGCCGACTTGTCACGGTCAGCGTCTCAATTGTTCTTATTCTTCCGCCGTTCCGGACGTGGTCGTTCTCACTCTTTCTTTTCCAAATTCCCCACTTAGCCCATCTCGCGCTGGATGAATGGCAAGCATCCTATTCCAATTCTACGTAGACGATGATTCCCCGGAGATCGCCTACTTTCCATTCGTGAACCTTGAGCCTAGCCCCAACATCACAGATGGCTGGCAGCTGTTGTATACAGGTTCAGGCGCTGCTACGGGTCCTGGCCAGGTGGGCGCGGGTGCCAGTTATCACTATACCTCGCTCAATGGCGCGGGCCTCTTGATCACCTGGAACGGTATGTATCCACCTCCTTCTGGAACACAGACAATCGCCACAGCTCACTGATACATCATTCGCGCCCCAGGCACGGGTATCGATCTCATGGGCAATGTTTCTAATGCACGCTACGATGTCACGCTGGACGGGATTCCAGACACTTCTTATTCGAGCGACCCTGCGAACACTATCCTTGCTTCGTTTAATGACCTGGACAATACGAACCACTCACTGTTGCTGACGACCATTATCACGAACACATCTTCTCCCGATGCCTTCTTGACGTTTGACAAGGCACGCATCACATATACCCCTCCAGCGGACTTCACCAAGTGAGTGGTTATTACTGTAACAGTGATCGTCCAGAGGTGTTAATTTGTTGGGTGAACGCGACTCCATCAACGACGATCGTTTGATTAGCACCACATCTACTGCTCAGGCAATCAGTGATTCTAGCATTGCTTTCATGGGACTATGGAACTATGTAACAGATAGCACCGGAAATTCCATGCATGTCTCACATACTGCCGGTGACCGTGCGCAGATCATGTTTCTAGGCAAGCCTTTCAGTTCCCTTGCCGACAGGCAGTGCTTGATGTCCCCTAACCCCGGAATATTCTGCAGGCTCCGCGATTACAGTTTACGGGCTTACATCTTCGTACTCCGGAAAGTTCACTGTGACGCTAGATAATGTTACGACCAGCCTATCAGCCCAGTCCTCGTATAACAACTCGGACGCATTGCTGTTTTACGCCACCGAGCTCCCTCAGGATATGCCTCACCAGCTCACTGTTACCAACCTAGAAGATCGAACACTTGCCCTACGGGCTGGTGGCACGAATGTCACTTTCTTCGGCAATGGAACAATGTATGTTATTTTCGGCGGTATTTTTAATTGAGTTGACTATTTTACTGTAATGAAGCATTGCCAGCTCGTCGGAAAGCAGTTCAACACCGGCAGGCACTATTGCGGCGATTGTCCTCGCTATCGTCCTGTTCTTGGTCCTATGTGGCGTCATTTATTACGCCTGTTATAGGCGGCGGAAAGCTCGCGCTGCTAAATGGTTTGACCCCGCTCAGACAAGAGAGTGGTGTGATGATGAGAAGGCTGATGTTGATGTCGAACGCGTAATCGACATAAGTCCACCTCCTGGAGAAGAAGAGTTGGAGACAGCGAGCCTTAGCACCAGCAAGGGTTATGGTTTCGGTCTTGGCCTACGCCGTGGGTTCCCCTTTGCTTACCGCAAGGGCAAGTTGGGAAGTAGCTCTAGCGGAAAGTCGCGCAACGGAAGTGGTCCCCGGACAGAATTCCACCCCATGACTCCCCGACACGACCGCGACGAGAAACGATTTTCCGTAAACACATTGACCGAAGATCTACCTGTCTTCCCCCGCGCACCTGAATCGGAAAAACTTGCTCCTGGGTGGTCCAATCCCGTCGCGCACATGTCACCCTCTTTCAAATATAGTGATCGTTTCAAGGGACAGCATGGGATTTCGCTTCCCGGACTACGTATGGAGCCTACGAAATCTTTTGACGACGACGACGCTGATTTGAAGACCCTCACTTCCCGTCAAAACGAAGCCCTCGCGGCCACCCTTTCCCTCAGCCCAAGAACCTCCGAGGCACCTGCAGGCTTTGATGCAGTGCATCAAAATCCAGAAATTCACCACTACTCGGAACTTTCACGTCCAGACCCCCAATTTCTTCAAGTGCGGGACACGAGCCCGTTTAGGGTAGATGTATCTGCCATTTTGGGGTCTCTCAAGGGCGGTCGCGATTCCAGGAGGACCAGTGGGAGTGGCAGCAGCACATGGTCAAGGGTGCGCGCCAGACTTTACCGGAGGGCTCACAGGGACGATGGCAGACAGACGGACGGACACGAGACGTCCAGTTCTTCAGGACCGGAATCTGTACCCGTGTTAATGCTCGAGTCCGGATCTGCTCAACCACCAAGCGACACAGCGCCCGCCTCAGGAACATACTCATTCCTAGACTTCACATCTTCGCATGCTTCTTTAGGGCGGCATTCGAAGAGTACCGTCAGCTCTACTCCCGCGGAAACCGGTCATTGGACCAGAGAGACTCGAGCTTGGAGCGAGAACGCTTCCATTAGTATGGCACGGATTGAGCGCTCCCGGGATGACATGGCAGCTCAGAAACCAGATGCACCGTCAACTGCGTCTGGTGGTTCCCAAACGGCGGGGACACCATCGGACAACTCAGGCAGTCACACACATCCAACCACACACACCAATGGTTCTTCACCATTCCCATTTCCCATAACTATCACCCCGTCGACTCACTTGCCGCATCCTTACAACTCTTCTCCCGAACATCACACTTCACCGTCCCCGCCGCCGTCTGCGCACCTGCAACCACACCTGTTACAGGTTCCTCCAACCTCGCCGCGCCCAATAAGCGAGGCCAACTCACCAACGGAGAGCGTTCCGTTCTCTGTTTCCGAAATTCACTTCAGACACAGCTTCTCCGACTATGCTGAATTCGATTCCCGGCGAACCAGTGTTGCATCCGCTCTCCCTCCACATCCCCCACTGCCTCACCGTGACAGCAGTTCCCAAGTGAGCACGCCCACGTACTCTTCTCCACCCCCATATATCGTGCAACGTGTGCTTGGGTTGCCAATGACACCCCTTAGTCCCGTCTCACCTCCTGTGGCGCCGGATAGCTCTACAGGCCCCTGCGTGACTGCTTCAACCTCCGGACGCCCCGGGACTGCACCTTCTCGCATCGGTTCACTTTTAGGCCCACGACCAAGGCCACGTCCGTCAACCGCTGGATCCATTCGAGGTACAGCGGCCCCACAATTACCCATAGGGCGGAACATACGAAATCCACGATGACCAATGGCATGTATTACTTATCCGGATGAAGAAGGACTCGTTTTCTTGGATACTGAACTTGCGTACGACGATCACGGTTTTGCATCCACTCCTTGAAATCGATATCTCATATCTCACAGCATTGTTTTTTGGTGGCACACGATATACCAGATATACCACATTCCATCCGTGTTTTTTTTGTTTGTTTGCTTGTCGTGCTTGTCGTAGCTTTCATTGGTTACTTCATTCCCTCGCATATCTACAGTTTGTACAGTTGTACTATATACATCGCATATTTAAACAAACAACCCGGTTGCCTTACCCAACATGACAAGCACTGCCAAATGCTGACTGGACCTGATCTGGCCTGACCGACCTTGTTTAAGATATCCATCATAGAATGATGGTGGCGTTTGCAGTCACAGATCACACGTACGGAGACCATTCTAATAACGGATGTGATCCGGCAGAAAGATGACCAACGCTATTATTTATCTCTCTATGATGGTGGTTGCGTATCTCTTCGTAGTCCGAAAGTTACGAAACGTCTAATGTCGGAAAACACCTCGCGCTTTTGTCCGGGTTCGCTTCCCTTGACGCCTCCATCAGCACTTGACCCAGTCGGTGGCCCACTCAACGGCGGCGATGTCAACGCCCCAAATACGCTCTCTGCACCCGAAGCGGAAGCCAATGGGAGTGCGATACGGCTTGTAGCTGGACTACCGATCGTTAAGCTGAGCGAAGGATCCATATCTAAAGAAGAAAGGAACGAAATGGTCTCAAGATCCGTCTTCGTGCTCGTGATGGTCAGGAATGAGTCAAGGAGGCTGTTCTGCTCTGATTTCGGGACCCCCTTGAGGTCGAGGATCTAGTGAATGACGAAGAAACGTGAACTGCGGTTCTTCCTTGTCACGTACACAACCACAGCAAACTGACCTTTTGGAAATTGGAAAACGAAGCATCACCGATGACAAGCGTATAATTCAGAATGAAACCTTCAGGTGGGTCCTAGGTTCGACCAACCGCGGTTTAGCCCCGATTAGCATCGTCGTGCGTGTGGAAGGACCTACGGCTGGCGTGATGATGACCTTGAGCAGTGCTTCTAAGCGTGTGGTAACCTTTGTCAGGCTGCGAGTATAACTCCATTTTCATATATTAGCATCCCGTGCAATTGTCTATGAAACGGATGCACTGTACCTGGTTGTAGAGAGTGCTTCTCCAGGTAACTTCAAGAGACATGACTTGATGACACCGAGATCAATAAGTAGCTGTGTCATATTATTGTCAGAATAATATTGTCGTCAGCAGAGAAGAACGCAAACCTGCTCGGCTCCTATCTCTCCCAATGGTCGGCTCCTCACGAGAGCATTCGTGAACCGAGTCAACAGAACCCTATGGGAATGTTACCTTCTTCGCTCAGGAATTTGGTTTTATTTCGGTACCCACCCCGAAACTTTGTCAAAGATATTTCTTAGATATTTCTTCTGTTCCACCAAAGGTATGAGCAACTCGGCTAATTGTTCGGTAGCTCGTGTGAGATCGTTGATGAATGGCGACTGTCCAGAGACTTGGTTTATGGCACTCCAGTTGACTCGGGACATAGTATTCAATGGTCCATCACAAGCTGATTCGAGTTCGCGAAGCTGTACGTTGATCGCCGCGGAAATAACACTGACGATCGCTCATTCAGTGAGGTCGGAGACTTGATTCTGGTGACATACCTCATGAAAAGATCTCGCTCAGCCTGCAGTGTGACCTTCTCTTGGAATTTCTCGTTTATTTTCTCCTTGATCTTTGCCTCCAGCTAACGTATGTCAGCCATTGGTTTGGTTGTAGAACCAAAAGATACGTGCCTCTCCAGCAGTTGTTTGACAATAATCGGCCGTGTTGATGAGTAAACATGCTTGCTGAAGCTCAGCCTTGTCAAATCTTGAGTCCATCGACTTCCGCGGTGGGGGAAGAGACCTAATTCACCCAGTGTATCAGTATCACGAGCCGTAATAGCTCACCGTTGTTGCTCACCGCTTCAGCTTTGGTGATAGTACATCCTCTGAACGATTGTCAGTATCAAGGTAATCTCACAGACGATCGACAGACCAGCATAGATCTTCAACCATTTCTTCTGCACCCCGCATAGATCAAACAAAGCCTGACCTGTCGAAAGTTTGGCACATTGTTCCAGGCTCTGAGCATAGAAATAGAATAATTCTGTCGACGAGGGAAGTACGACTGGAATCGGTTCAGGTTCGTCAGCAGTGGAGATGGAGTCTCGAGGCGTGGAGGGAGTGGGTTTGGATGCTGTGTCAACAGAGATGCGAGCCTTGGCACCGCGGTGTGGGGCCAGCATATCAGCAAGTGCCCTGATAGGGGGATGAGACATAAGCACAGCGCAAAGGTCGACTGAACAACTTACTTGTCTTGAGCATCGACAAACACCCCGAGATGAGGTTCAAAGGCGGAGGACATGGATTGTACCTGCGACGCAGGAGGCGACGCGTTTTTCAGTATCTCATCGACCTGGAGAAGAATATTAGTATAGCAGCCCAAAGCCTACGTGGAGAACACCAACAGGAGTGGCCCATTTCTTTGACATTGATAACTCAAACTCTGTTGTTTGCTGGAGTGTTTCAAGTAGCAACTTGACGGTCAGCGATTGCCCGGCTTTCGACAGCAACGTTGAGAGGTCATCCCTGGTAGAGGATCATTCATCAATGGTCGACAGCACGGGACTTCGACTGACCTCGGTCTTACCTTGTTATCGACACAAACTTGGCAAAAAGCCACCAACCGACCCGCCACTCTGCAGGAAAGGCTCTCCCGATCTCAGTTTCGTGAGAGGTCAACAGCCGCCTAAACCAAGCAAACCGTCTCGCGATGTTGTCAAGATGACCCGCCTCATCGCTTGCTCGGAAGATACGACGGTATTCTTTGAGCTCAAGTGCAACATACCGGTCAATGAGCTGAATGCGAACGTCAGGGCCAAGCACGTCCACAACAGCACAGGCGTCCGTGATATGGCTAGTCTTGTAATGCTTGGAGGGATCTTGAAGGAAGCTGGGGTATTGATGTTTCAGGTAGTTCGGTGTGGACATGAGATATCAGCACGCACAATGAATCGAACTCAGCATCAAGTTGCGTTCGGAGTTCTCCTTGAATCTGTTGTATTCGCCTCCAAACCTGCATGATACGGTTGATGGAAGTGTATGATTTGAACGAGACAGAGAGTTGTTTCACAGCCTAAGTAATGCTGAGAGTCAATAACATGAAGGAACAATGTTTCCAGTTTACCTACAGCTAATGAATGCACGACATCCGCGTACTTCTTCTCCTTCACCTGATCCTCCAGTTGAGTAAGGGCATTTACTGTAGACAAACCAGCCGTGAATGCGTAGAGTAATTGTGGATGAACTACTTACCTAGCATTTGAAGCCGCTTCAATGTTGTCATGCTCAGGATGAGGTTTTTCTTCGCGAGATCGAGAGCTTGTATATCTTTTGTGATGTTGCGCACTACAGCCTCTGATTCCGACGCTTTCTCGCGTATGCGCGACATTTGCCCGAGAAGGTCCTGCGTAAGAATGGGATGAATGACCACCACTGATGGGGATGGAAAGTTATCCGTACCGAGATCATTTCTTGAATAAGCTGCATTCTGCTTGGGTCTTGGTCCCGTTTCAGAGCTTCTTGAAGTGCAGTGATTTCGGCCCGAAGCTCGCGTTCATCTTGGGCGAGCTTGGCCTGAACGGCATCCAAGCGGTTGAGTGAAGGCTCTGTGATTTCCCATATTACGAGGTAGATAGAAGATGGATGGATGGAATACACACCATCCGGGAAGAGGTGGTTCAGGATGTCCACGGGATTGAAGTTGTTTGAGAGGTCGTCGAGAGGATCGAAATTCTGTTCCGGTTTCAGTTCCAAGACGCGTTGTATCGCTAAGACTAGTTCTTGTGGCAGCTCCGCATCTGCATGGCGTCTCTGCATTGATTGACGACTCGAGGAATGAGTAGTAGTAGTAGCACTAAATGACGTGCCTAATCGGGATGACTTTGGTCTGCTATTTGACTTCCATGGTCCAACAGGCTCCATTCGGTTCGTTTGAAACTGAGTTATCATCTTGAAGTGAGTCTCTCTCCTGTTCATCCTGATATTCAGGATGGCCTCCCTTGGCGACTTCATAGTTTCATTCTCTCTCGCAAACCCACCAATCGCCCACCAGCCTGAGTTGCCCGAGCGAGAATTCCTCGGGCAGCCAGCCCCATCCTCCATGACAGACGTAACCGCGAACTCGAAGCCTCAAGTTATTTCAACGTTCCAAGACCATCCTAGATTCATTTGTACAACATGCTCTGCAGTTCTCGTACGTGCCCAAAGCCCCTGATTGTGGGCGCATGATCACGCGACCTACAGGCTCTCCAGGACGAGCTGATTAGCAAGTCCTTCTCTGGACGAGAGGGAAGAGGATTGTGAGTCTCGTGATCGAATAGCGAATCATTCGCGTCTCACCCTCTCAAGCCTGATGCATTCTGCTGTGAATGTCAAACTCGGGAAGAAGGAGGATCGACCACTCCTGTAACCCTCGTTCATTCCGGGCATGATTGAGCTCCTCACGAGATCCCCAGAACTGGTGTGCACACAGTTGCGGACGTGTTTTGCGTTGGATGCAACGATCGTGTTGGCTGGTATTACCATAAAGCGTCTGATCACACTCAGAAATACAAAGAAGGTGAGTCGTACCGAGAATCTCGGCTTCCACAAGTAACACGTTTCTCGCCAGGGAAATATTTGCTTGAGCGAGAGAAACTAGTGAAAGAGAATAACTGGAAACTGGACAATTAGTACCCGGTGAGTCGGTGAATGTCTCTCTCCCTTCCATTCGGCTATAGCTCAGCTTCCAGGCTGCAGGGACTATGTGCATGTATATCATTGTGACACTATTGGGGCTTCTGTTCTGCGAGAAAAATGCGTATCTTACCCCTTTATAATATCTCTTCACGGATACACAATCCAACTTGAACCCCGTTCTCTTAGCAGGGCTGTTAGATGGTATGTAAGTTGAAGGATATGCGGTATATCTGACTTTTCTGTTCTAAATCTAATTCATGCCCACTGAAAGGTGTTCTCCCATAGACTATGCTTCTCTCGCGAAGGCACGTTCGACGAGCTCCCTGCCACCGCCCTCCCAATCATCCCAGCATAACGCCCACTCATTACTATCTCTTCCTTGTAGACCATTCCCTGCATCCCCTGCCCTCGCATCCACCCCTACTTTCTGGTATCCCTCGACGACCGGCAAGACATATTTCCATCTAATCACACCCTCCATCTTGAATCCCATTCGTTTTATAAGATTATTTGAGGCTAAGTTGAGCGCCGATGTGGCCCATTTGACTTTTCGCAACCCAAGTCCGTTAGGAGGGAGGTCAAGAGCATACTTGAGCAGAACTCCGACAGCATGAGAGCCGACATGCGTTCGCTGGAAAGCGGGGAGAACGACGGCAGGCCCGATCTCTGTCACCAGTTTCGATTTGTCGGTCTCGTATAATCCGAACAGACCCGCGAGAGAACCCTCCCATTCCGGGTGATTCGGGTCCGGACGAGTGGTATCGATGACGGCGAAGATGCAATGTCTACTATTCCGTCGGCACGTCTCGACGACTCGAAGCAAGACCGATGGATGTTCGAGGGGGATGGGTATGTGCGCGTACATGGACTCGTGCCCGCGAACACCCTCAATGTAGGTAGCGACATGGATTCTAGGGATGAATGGGACAAGCTTCAGTTTCTTGGTGGACAGCACTGATAGAGGAGGGAGGTCGAAGTTGACATCGTATGGTTCTGGACCGTACAATTCATCCTCGCTGATTTGCGCTGGAGGCGTGTAATTATTGACGAAAGCCATCGTGAGGTTGGTAGGGTGCCCAAGTCTGGTCTTGGGAGCGACCTTCCGATATCTGCCAAGTAATTATCTTGTTGCTGTTTTCGCCAAAGAGCCTGGGTGTAACTTCAGACTGAAGTAGCTGTGAAGTCCTACGAAGAATCAAACGATAGAACAGACGGGGGTTAAGTGCTACTGAGGAGATGACGATACAGACCGTCCTTTATATACTACTGGGTGATCAGATGAGTAAGATGAGACCCGGTTTCAAGAAGAGTTGTGGCCGCGTGATTCCAATCTGTTACGGCCATGACCCAAATACACCTCAACGATGATGGAGCATAAGTAACCGTCTTTCGCAAACCCACCAATCGCCAACCAGCCTGGGTTTCCCGAGCGAGAATTCCTCGGGCAGCTAGCCCCATCGTCCATGGCAGACATGACCGCGAACTCTCGGAATCGAAATCCCGAGGGCGAAGGTCAAGGATATACTTCAGCAACAAACCCACGCGGGTTCGCTGAAAGGCAAGGAGGACTATTGCAGGGCCGATCTCTGTCGCTGATCCCGAAGGGTTGAATCCGAACAGACCCGCCAGTGAGCCTTCCCACTCTGAATGATTTGAGTCTGGACGAGCAGTATCAATTGCGGCGAAAAGGTAACTAGCTTCATGCCGCCAAACGCTCACCACCTCAAAGAGGAATCGAGATGGATGCTCGAGGGGGGAGGCTATATATGGACTGGTGGCCACGGACACCCTCGAGATAAGTGGCGGCGTGTACTCCTGAGATGATTTGGACAAGGAGCAGCTTGTACGCTAGAGGGAGGAAGAAGTTGAGATTGTGTGATTCGGGGCTATCTCATCTTCGCGAATTGCTGGAGGAGTATGAAGTGGCGATGGTCCAGCATCCTATCACAGCAATCACTCACTGCCAGCGAAACAACTCAGCAGCATCGATGATCTTGAAACAAGATGGTCGCGTTCAGAACTTCTTCCGTCTCCATTGAAGCTCAAAGGTAATTCTATTCTCTAAACTGATGTTAGGCTACTTTGACTAGCCTTGCTTGGCCAATACCTTCATTCCCACAAGCAGAGTCACCCTACACCCTCGAGAGGGCCAGCGTGATCGTAGTATATGTTTTACAACCGAGTAAACTTCGTGTGTTCTAAATCTAATTCATGCCCATTGAAAGGTATCTTCCCTTGATCCTCCCAGACTATACTTCTCTCGCGAAAGTACGTTCGACGAGCTCCCTGCCACCGCCTTCCCAATCATCCCAGCATAACGCCCACTCGTTACTATCTCTTCCTTGTAGACCATTCCCTGCGTCCCCTGCCCTCGCATCCACCCCTACTTTCTGGTATCCCTCGACGACCGGCAAGACATATTTCCATCTAATCACACCCTCCATCTTGAATCCCATTCGTTTTACAAGATTATTCGAGGCTAAGTTGAGCGTCGATGCGGCCCATTTGACTTTTCGTAACCCAAGCCCGTTAGGAGGGAGGTCAAGAGCATACTTGAGCAGCACTCCGACAGCATGAGAGCCGACATGCGTTCGCTGGAAAGCGGGGAGAACGATGGCGGGCCCGATCTCTGTCACCAGTTTCGATCTGTCGGTCTCGTATAATCCGAACAGACCCGCGAGGGAACCCTCCCATTCCGGGTGATTCGGATCTGGACGTGTGGTATCGATGACGGCGAAGAGGCAATGTCTGCTATCCCGTCGGAATATCTCGACGAATCGAAGCAAGTCCGATGGATATTCGAGAGGGATGGGCATGTGCGCGTACATGGACTCATGGCCGCGAACACCCTCGATGTAGGCGGCGGCATGGATTCTAGGGATGAATGGGACAAGTTTCAGTTTCTTGGTGGACAGCACTGGTAGAGGCTGAGGGAGGTCGAAGTTGACATCGTATGGCTCTGGACCGTACAATTCATCCTCGCCGATCTGCGGTGGAGGCGTGTAATTATTGACGAAAGCCATCGTGAGGGTGTCCGAGTCTGGTCTTGGGAGTATCTGATCTTATCTCTCCCGTCCGATCGATCTTTTGTCTGTCAGAACTTGCCGAGTGTCAATCCAGCCCGCCTAGAAAGGGGTTATATTTCCATTTTCGACACCCAAATTGACAGCTGTCACTGGATCCCTCCAAGTTACTGTCTCGTTGACCGTCCATCTTCGCCACGGATACCATTCAAGGGCTATAGACCATGACCCGTATCACAAACTTTGGCAGAAAACGGAAGTACGTCGAAGCAGGTTTTGCAACAGAACCATCGTCAGCGTCAAATGAGCACCCACTACCTGAAGTGAAAACTGCAGATGGTACAACACCCGATTCTCATGGAGATTCTGCGCGCCCGAAGAAAAGGCGGAGAGGGGCGAAGAGGACGAAAAAGAATAGCGACGATGGCCAAAAACCCGATCGGGCTGAGCCAGCTGGAGTGACTGGCGCAGAGGATAAGGCAGAGGGACCATCTTCTGGGAAGAAGAAGACCACGTTCGTGAAAAGGGACCAGAGACCAAAGAGGGGTAGGTGTCGCATCGTGTGTCCTAATATTGGGGGTTGATCTCTCTCTCGCTAGGTGTTGCCGTCAGCGGATACGAAAAGCGCACGGAGCAACGTCGACTAAAGCGAATCGAAGATCGTCAAACTGATACGATATGCTTTGCATGTCGCGAAATCGGTCATGCTGCCAAGGACTGTCCCAAGGCCGGCGTTGAGGGGGGCGGGAAAGGCCAGAAGAATATCAATAGCTCAGTCGGGATGTGTTACAGGTCCGTGATAAATCGTCCAATCCCCCGTCTCTTACTAACGACACTTAGATGCGGCTCGACGAGACACACGCTATCTCGTTGCAAGCATACTGAGGATCCTCACGATCCCCTTCCCTTTGCTTCGTGCTTCGTCTGTTCAGGAAAGGGCCATCTCGCTTCATCGTGTCCGCAAAACAAAGAGAAGGGCATATATCCAAATGGAGGAAGCTGTAAACTGTGCGGCGAGAAAACGCATCTGGCAAAAGATTGCGAACTTCGAAAGAAAGACATGTCGGGGACAACAGCGACGGCCATGTTTGGGACTGGGAAGGATGCTGGCGCAGATGAAGACGATTTCCATACGTTCAAACGCAAGAACGCAGACGTCTCTAAGGACGAGAAGAAGGCTGAACAACAGAGAAAACAGCTCGAGGTAAAAACTGGATTGCACACGGGAATAGTGAAAGCATTCGGCAAAAATCATGCTTCGAGCCAACCAAAAAAGGTGGTAGTCTTTTGATGGATCTTGTAATCTGTTCAATCGGAGCATGTTTCCTGCAATAATATTTGCCTGAGAATGTATGGGCTGTTCCAACGGTAAGTGTTTACATTTGCCTTCGATGATGGCTCTACAGACTACAACGAAGCTCCCTCCTGCGGGCAGTCTCTTAGTGTTTAATGGATCAAAAAACATCCTTTGCATAACTTTGCTCGCGCGAATTTTTCTCCTCTGCTTGTTTCTGACTCGTATTCAGTAGGATAGGATTTAAGACAAAGTATAACTTATAACTTCTTCAGAGAACTATCTGATCTCTGCTCCCCATACTGTCTGATTAAGATCTAACTTTTCCATCCTCTTCTTGCTGCGAAAATATATGTCAATCGATAGCCTGAGGGGTCGATATGGATCCATGGGGCCATAGTCTGGTGACTCCACGCCATACATTCGTAGACTTGTGGGTCCTGGGAGCGGTCGAGGTTGGCGTGAGATTGCGGAGCCTCTTCATCCTGGCATGAACGTCTTCTCGCCAAAGATCATTTACGGGACTGCATGGTGAGCCAGTGATTCAAATTAACCTTTTGGAATCAGTCGCTGATGTTGCAACAGGAAAGGAGAGCGTACCGCTCAGCTCGTCGTCAATGCCTTTTTGCAGGGATTTCGTGCTGTTGACACAGGTGAGTCTTCTGGTTTATCTTCTCTCAGGGGCTTCGACTCACACATAACTCTCAGCATGTCAACCCAAACATTACAGGTGAGCGTTCGCCGAGTTCTATTTCGCAGGAGGCAGTCTCTGAAGCTCGATCTCCGCCCGCGTGATTGACAGGGAGGAGCTCGTTGGTGAGGCACTGGATATCTTGCAAGAGAAGCATGATATAAAACGCGGGGAAATATATATCCAGACAAAGTACGCTCTATTTCCCAGCAATCCACGTCGCGTGCTGATATGAAGCCCAGGTTCACGCCAGTTGGGGGCCAAGACCTCAATAAACCTATCCCTTACGACCACAGAGCCTCCGTCAAAGATCAAATCTCGACATCTCTCGCCGCATCCCTACGTAACCTCCGCACATCTTACATTGATTCCTATCTCCTGCACTCGCCTCTAGGAACTACACAAGCGACTCGGGACGCCTGGCGTGCACTTATGGCCGCACAGGATGCTGGGACCGTACGCAAGATCGGCATCAGTAACGTTTACAATGTACGAGTTCTTGCTGCTTTGGACGAATTGAGAAAGGTACAGGTCGTGCAAAATCGATGGTACGAAGGGAATAACTGGGATCCTGAGGTCTGGAAGTACTGCAAGGATAATGGGATTGAGTATCAGTGAGTTTTCTTCTACTCTGGGCCTTCGTTACTGCTAGAGGCTGAGATGCTGTGTTACAGATCGTTCTGGACCCTTACCGGGTCCCCGACTTTGCTCACTCAGCCGTCGCTCATCTCTGTCGCTAGCCGACTGGATGTGACACCTGAGCAGGTGATCTTCAAGCTTGCCCAGTTAAACAACATCATTCCATTGACGGGGACGACTAACGAGTTGCACATGCAGCAAGACCTTGCATCCGAACGAATTACATTCAGGGAAGATGTAGAAAACGAGACGAGAAACATCATGGAATATATATGGGGAAGATAGAAGCCCACTAACTGTCGGTGATACATTGGTGATACTGGAATGCATTGTGTATATTAGTCCATCCACATATCTTGACTTGCGATGCTGAAGTGACCAGGATTGGGATATTGGTTTTACTACGAAGGTTCTCTGTCCCGACCATGCAATGGTGGGTACCTTTGTCGAAGCTCGTCTATTGACCATACTCGTATACTTTCAGAGTCCACTGGCACTTTCGTAACCGCCTGCTTCTCTTCGAGGAACCTCTGATGCAACTTCTCGACCTTTACTGCGAAGCGAACATCTCGAGCCGTGAGTCCCGGCACTTTGATCGGTTTCGATTCACCAGCCTCGGATTCGGGTGTCGGTTGCAAGGCCACATGTGTATGAACGGTCACATAGACGTTGGAGTAATCCACAGTGACCCGCGCATGATGCTAATAGTGAATCTTCAGTCCCTGAATCTGCCCAAAGATTTATACTACTCACGCTCTCTTCGTCTTGAATGTCCGCAAGAGCATCAAAGAACTGGACCGCCGAACGAAAGTCTTTGAACCCGAAGAGTTTATTCAATGACAACACGTTGAGGTCGCCGCTCGTCTTCCCAGCTACGTGGTCCACATGCCAATGACACGAAAGCAGCGGGCCCAGGTGTGCCTCTAACTCTTCATGACGAACGTGGAATGGACGTTTGGCCGTTATGGGAGGGAGGTCGGGGAGGTCGAGCGCTGGTTCCTGGGATTCCGAGGACTCTGTCGTCTTGGATGAGGTTCGAACTTTTGCATGTGTGGTTGAAAAAGTAGTTCTGCGAAGCACAACTTACTTTTGGAACGTGCAATCTGAAATCATAGGTCAGTGGTCCCGGTCAGTAGTGACGCGCGGAATGAAATGGACGAACGCACCACATCATCCAGCGTTCCTGGTCCCTTGCACCGAAATTCGTTCATAGCCAATCGAGATGCGGAAAAGAAACGATTGGCTGGAGTGTTCTGTGGGAACTGAAATAGCGCTGATCGATTCAGAGTCGTGCCATGGTGAAGAAACCGAGGTCGAACCCTGGTTTGGGTTCCTTGGATGAGCCAGCGAGTGCGCTGACTAGCGCTGGATATTCTGAGCATCTCAAGACTTGTCCAATAACTTGGAAGAGAATTGATTCCGACGTCTGTTCGGCGTCTTGTGTGCGTCGCAGCCAGTGACTCTCTCACAGAAACGAACACCTAGAATACTATGCTTGAGCAGCACAAGGAGCGTGGCATCAAAATTTGAAGGAAAGCATTATGAACAAATTCAAAGACCCTGATGTCTGCAAGGATCGTTCTGCCCTGATGAGAAGAGTGACGGATGCACTTTGCGAGTTTGATCATTCCTGGCACTTCCGAGAGTGTGGCCTTGGAAACCAGTCATACAGGCGTATCGTGGACTGGCTGATAGATGCATCGTCCCGTGGAAACGAAAGCGTTATGGTGGCCCACTCTAGCGATAGCGAAGAACAAGAATTCTGACCTCGTCAAACCGAAACAAGATATCATGCGTTTGTGTCGAGGTTGCGGTACTAGACTACAGATCCATCACTGTACCTCTGTGGTGAGGAAAATGACCGTCGGAAGATTTTCGAGTTCCTGACATCCGACAAGATGTCTTGAAAACCAAGGCGTGCCAACGGTTGCAAATTCTCCCCCTGAAACTATACCGAGGTGGAGATCAGTGCGACAGTTCTTTCTGACTCTAGCAACTAATCTCATTGTAATAACCATTGGATTGCATATCAGAGCACGAGCAGGTTGATTGTGACAACATATACAGCTTAGTAGTAGTAAAGGCTGTTGAAAATGCAGAGAGTGACGGCACAAGTATAATGTTTGTGCTGCCAAAAGGACAAATGTTTGACTTACACGACTGTACACCCACTCGTAGAGCGTGCACAAAGCCTTTCATAGACACCAAAATTAGGAGAGGCAAAGTTGAAGAACATGGGGAGATGCATAGCAAACTCATGCCTCCGACATCGTCAGATCTCCAACGTTCTGGCCAGGGGAGGATGTCGTCTTGGCCTCGGTGACTTCTGGAGCATCTCCTGATGCGCCGTTCGTGATGGCTTCCCCGACGTTCTCACTTGTCTTATTGGCACCCAGTATGGCGTGCCACTTGTCGACCAGAGCTTTAGCTCGTGTGCGGAACTTGAATTCTTCGTCGCGAGGCACCTTCTTGGGCTCAAGGGCCGCAATGTGTCGCATGACTTTGCCGATTTTAGAAAACTACGCACAAAATCGAGATCAACGAGGAGAAATTTCACGAGCTATGGCGCAAGACGCACGGAAAGGAAGTTGATGAGATTTGGGTGCTCGTATTGTTCCACAGTCGTGAATAATTGATCAAGGGCGGGCATTTCCTGCCAAAATTGCGTCAGTGGCGGCGGTCTGGGGACACAGGAATGACTCACCTCCTCCGATGGAAGGCCCTTGCTGCCCAACAATGCCTTCTGTAGTCTGTGCCGCCACTCTCGAACCTTACGCGCCTCTGGATCTGCTTCGAGACTGGCTGTTGAGAATTGATAGTTAGTAAGTGCGATATCGTCAGCGTAGAACGACGTACCATCGACATCCTCCTCCTTCTCCCGTTTCGCCTTCTTTGAGGGAGGTGGAGCGGCCTTAGCGCTCACCCCAACGTCTTCATCTTCACCTTCAGCCTCCTGATCCCCATCGTCCTCGGATTCGACCATTTCTTTAGACTTGGCACCGTTTTTCTTCGGTCTTCCTGCTGCCTTCTTCTCACCCACCGGCTTCGATTTAGCTTTCACTTTGGCAGAAGGGGCCTCAGTGTCCCGCTTTCGCTTCTTCTTGGCAGGTTTCTTCGTTTCTTCGTCTGTCTCGAGTTGGTCGACGGGTGCATTGTCTTCTTGTTCAGCTGCAGCCATTTGCAACGCCTCCTGCTCTTTCTCCCACTTTTCAGGTTCGAGAGCGATTTCATACCCAGTCAAGAGGTCGGCGGTTTTCTTATGTGGCTCGCTGATGTACGCTCGGATCTCATGTTCCTTCAATCTTGATATGTCCTTTGACACGAGCCATGCGCTACACGAAACGAAGTCAATGGTTTCGAAGAGAGAAGAGGAGGATGGGAGCGCACTAGTCTCCTGCGGGGAAAAATCGAACACAGTGGAATATCGTCTTCTTGCCGGCGGGGCGCTCCTTGGTGACAGCAGGTGGAACGCTGTCTGGGTTCACAACCTAGAGAAGCAACAATGATGAAGGAGGAGCGATAAAAGGGAGAAGGAGACGCGACATACCATGCCGGGCCACGGCGGGAAACCGCGCACCTTGGCTAGAACAATATCGCGTTCAGCATAGTTAGTCTCTGGCTCAGTATTTTTAGGCGCCTTTTTGCTCATCACGAGAGGGAGCGAGGACAAACGGAATGTTTGCAACGGAGGAGCGCGACAGATAAAAGGAAAGGTTGAGGAGCACACCAAGGTTCTGTTCGGCTATTTCCACTTGCAGCCAAACCCCGTTTCGTTTGCCACGCGGGCCCGTGCGCCCACGTAAGATCAACAAAATCAAACGAGCGTGATATTGAAAAATACCATTGCATATGATACATGAGAACAATTCATCGTCAAGGTCGCAGGGACGGCTCGCAGTGGAATTGACCTTTATTATAGCATTCAAAAGCGAGTCGCGGAACGGCGGTTTAGGTCGCGTTCCGTGTTTCAACGTGGAGTCATTTCTGTGTGGCGTGGTTTGTTTGGTCACGGATAAGCGTTAATCAGGCAATGGCTGATCGAATCCGCGAACATGCAAGTCAATATGATGGCGAACGCTGCACCATCACCAACGAACCATGAGTCAGTGCAGCGCGACAAAGACCTAGGGCGCACCCTGCATCTTGCATAGTAGAATACATAGCACTGCATCCGGCGATTGAGGGCGCGAGAGCCGTGTCCCGGCTTGTGAGGAAGTGCGACGGTAATATTAACGGGCTGGTACATCATTGGGCCGTGCCAGTGCTCTTCGGCATTACGGGAGGGGTTTGAAGAGGTAATTCTGAGCAGTGGATCCTGGACCGTCTAGAAATGCGAGACCGCAAGAGGTGCAGCAACTGAACGGCTTGGGCTAGTGCCCCGCTAGGTCATTCGTTCGGATAAGGTGTGTAATTCGCCGGTTGGACAGATTGTGAGCTGGACGACAAGAGATGAAGTTCCGAGACAGCAACGAGGTCATGACGGGAGGAGTGCAAGGAGTGTTGCTAGCCGGAGTTCTCTGAAATTGGAAAAATAATTCTAATCGAAAACGGCCACTGCGAGCGCGTTACAGCTCTGCATCCAAGGACGCGTCGAAACTTGAAAGTAAATGTGTACCCTGTATACACTCGGTATACCCTTCCTATACACTCACTCTGGATCCGAATACCTCACGGAATATCGTGGTTCCGGCTCGATCTCAAGTTCACCGCAATGAATGAACTGTAGCAGTGAACTTGACCTCCTTAGACAAGTCCAGTCCGAGACACAGGGACCCGAACATCATAACGGAAGAGCACGAGACCTTTCAAGGACGAACATGCCGTCTCCGTACCACGAGCCGCAAGGACGAATTAGGGCCAACATCGCCTGTCGAATGATATAGAACATGCGTGTGCACACAGCCATCCAGACAAACGCAGAAGAAGCACCAGAGATGTACCGGAACGAGGCGGGATCACGCAATGGTGTAACAACTTCTTGCTCGATGAAGCATATACATGAAGCACGAAGCATCGGCGAGATTGTAGGAATTCAGTCGGAGATGGTCGGAGAATGAATGAGACTGGGTAGCAGTTATGGAGCAACGACTACCAACCTGTATCCAAGAAACAACATGTTTGAACCTATTCGCGGAGGAACTCGAGGAGGACAGGCAGAATTCAAGTGGTCTGACGTTTCTGCGGACAAAGACAGAGAAGTGCGCACGATCATGGACATCCCTTGTGACACTCGCTCAAGTAACCTTGTAGCACTACCTCGGACACAGCGTGAATGCACCGACAGGAAGATGGCAGAAGAACAAGGATATCCACTGGTACAAAAGAGAAAGTGCCGCAAGCGAGTTAGAACGAGCAGAGGAAATACGCAAGGTGAAAGAAGCAGAGGCAGAAGCCCTTTCCATCGCATTGTAAGTCCTGTTCGTATCATTGCAGGCCAACATTCATTGTGTTCGCAGAGGTTTTGGCCCAACCGGAGCAAATGCCACGCAACCTCCAGCAGGTTCATCTACCGGGACAAGTGCTGTCCCACCAACCGCCGAGGACGATGCGAAGCGTAAGGAGGAGAAAGGGGAGAGGCGCCGCAGAAAAACCGAGCGCAAAGAGGAAAAACGCGCGCGGAAGGAAGGCAGAAGGGCAGCCCGGGATGACGCAGATGATCACCATACCCACCATCTTGACCGTGATCGATCGCGTTCTCTGAATCGAAGAAGATACGGAAACGAGGAAGAGCGCTACGCACGTCGCAGCCGGTCGCCTACCCGCGACCACGAGGGCCGCCGTGATCGAGTGAGGGATTATGACGAAACCGAACAGGAGAGGGAACGAGCAAGGCAACGGAGATTATGGGACATGAATGCTGCCAGGGATAGGCCTCGCCACAAAGATGATTAGAAGGCTTCGATATGTTCTGTGCTTCAGATCTCTTCGACCCTTGACCAAGCGGATAGACACAAAGACATTGATACTCCACAGTCCGGCCTCCGGCAAGCTGGGAAAGTCTCCATTGAGGGGACTGTTTACGAGGTTCTTTGGCGAAGAGCAATATGTCTACGCTCCCGAGGTACGCATACAAACACCCCATGACACGGAATACTCCAAATCTACATATTGAATGCCCTGGCTTGAATGAGGCGGTAAAGCATGGCCAACATTTCTACGGGTAAGTATAATGCTGCGAGCCACAGGCTTGCCAATTGACGTATGCCACTGTTACTAGGATATCGACATCATTCTCTTGGACGTGTGTTCTTGGGTGGATTTCATGACATTGAACCCCGCGATCCTGAATGACAGCGGTTTTTACATTTACCGTCTTCTATCACAGTCTATCACCTGGCAGTGATCTAATCTGCCAGTGCAGGACGTGCATAGATTCTGAAGGACGACAACTGCCAGGGAAATTTCTCACTAGTCATCCGTGGATCTTCCAGCAAGATTTCGGATGCGACCTGTCGCTTGATGGAAGCCAAGGGTTCCGCCTCGTGTTAAACACCCATCGGTTCGAGGGGCGCGCTGAGACACATTGCAGGTTAACGGCTGTGCCCGTCGCACTCAAACTTGTGGCCGCCGTGCCGCTCCCGCCACATGTCTGCGGGTGATTGACAAGTCACCAACTAAAATGGACGAGGATTGGGATTACGTTTTACCTCGAAAAATAGTCTAACGATACAGACGTACGTCATTGCTATCGTCAAGGCTGATTATATCGATCACAGATGCGCCTCACAAACGGGTTCGCGAGGGTGGGCTGTGGTGGGCGTGTGGCACGTTATTGCCCCTTTCGCTCGTGCTTTGCCTTGCTCGCACGTCCGATGATATCGTAGTGTCGCAAGGCTATTTGCGCCGTATCTTCGCAGATAATTCTCTCGGCAGCGTGCATGCGCACTATGCCTGGATGTCATGTCGCCCACCTGACTTGCACGTCATCTGCCGAGAATAGTTTAACGTCGTCAGGTCTGGGACGCAGAAATAGGCCGCACGACGCTCTGTCGACGATGCCTCATCCCCTCCTCGAAATCCGACCTACCAGTCATGTCTACTATCACCTATGGCATGCCCTATCTTCTCGAAGACAAGACCGGTAAGCTGACCGGGTCTGATTTCGTCGACATCAACGACCGACTTCGATTCCGTCTGCGCTGTACGGCCCAGGCACCGACGCATACTGCGTATATGATCCATAACGCCACAAACGGACATGATCCGTCGAATCCTCTGATCGCACTCGCGTTCGGACCAGACGACTCACTCGGAACAATCACCATCGGTTCAGGGACTCCAATTCCAATGAAGCAATACCTTGCCAAGCTTTCGCCACTAGGCAGGTTAGCTTCGATCTCGTTTACGTGTCCATGCAGCCGTTGATATGAAGTGTCTGTACAGCAGTAAAACTCGGAAATTTCTTGGATCAGATGGCCAGGAATACCGTTGGAGTTGGCGCTCCACAAAGGGTCACGAATGGACGGTGAGCATGTCCATGAAAGTAGTCTGAACTCCCGAAAACTGACGCGACTGTACGACGCGTGTTGGTGGGGTTGTCATATCGAATGCAGTGCACAAATCAGAGCCAATACCTCGTCGCATTTTATTCGCTAAAAGTGCCTGGTGAACCAGACTATCTCGGTTCGTCAGGGTGCATGTTGACTATCGACGAGGCGTATCCTCATCTTGCAGCTGGTACGTTGACGTCTCTGGTACCCGATAGTTTGAGTCGCTCATCCGCCGAGCAGAGGTTCTTGCCTCGTTGACGATCATGCGACACATTGCAGCACACAATTTGTAAATGCGTCGGAGTTGTGGCTTTATCGTTCCGATGTATCTTATGCACTCATTAGCTTGTAGCATTCCGTCATCCTTGTATTTTGCATACGTCGTCTATCCATATCCAAAAACATCTAGACTAAAATTCATTCCAGCTATGTTTTTTTTGGGACAGCCCTGCAATGTACACGCAGGACAGTGTCCTCACAAATCCCTAATTAGCTCATCAAAATTCACAATCCTTGGTATTTGTATGGTCGCCAGATCTCACAGGTTGGCCAACTCTATCGCACGAGGCTAGCTTCTGGCTTCCCGTGTCATACCCGCCATTGAATAGGTTACCTTTGTTGGCGGCCGCAATTCTCTCATTCATCACAGAACATGCTTTAAGCGCCCAATGCTGATTTTGGATGCGCCCTGGATGTTCTTGAACTGGAATGGGCCAAGCTGCGCAGTGTCTTGCACTGGGTAGACTGAGTGCTGTTGCCAACCAGTCTGCATGCTTCACTGATCGACGCTTCTCGTTCCATCATCGGTAGAGCATCAAGGGCCCATGTAACGTGGGGAAACCGTGTCGACAGGACGCGTGTCTCTCCTCCAGTTTCTCAGCCAGCTCCCAGCGTCGATGGGAATAAAGTGGGAGTCCCCTTGGACGTACACGTACTAAAGACCACTCAACGGGTCCTACGCCGTTGATTAGGGTACGTGTGACGGAGATCGTGATCACGTCGTCAATTTTGATGATTATGTTGACCCTTACCCTCCTCTCCACCACTCCATTGTCCATCTCTTTCTTGCCTTCCTATCCGAGCATTGATGATCGAGAATCGACCGCGTATCCCGGCCAATCAGGTCCGCAAATTGACTAAGAACACAACGGCAATAGGATGGAATCACAGGCCCGATGGCAATGGCAATGGCGATGGCCGATCGCGTCGGACGTGGTCAAGGATGCACGCACGTCCTCAAAGCTTCATCATATCTTTGCTGGTCGGATGAACGATGAACGATTTATTTCCCATCTTATCTTTACACGCCCTGAGTTGACAAGTTTCTCAGAAAGCTCCAATGCAATGCCATTTCTTTCACCCTCTCCTCCGCGTCTCCCCTTGTTACTGCTCCCGATATTCCGCCTACTTCTTTTTTTCCATTTGCGCGCGCGGGTCCGAAAATTATTTACTAATCGAATCGCGTCAATGTTGTGTGATACAAGGTCACCGGGGTGGGACGACTCGGATTGATGCCAAGTCTCATGATGGGATGTTTCAAGGTTCTGGCAACGTTTTTGCAAAGCGTTCGCTCGGCGCACGGTTTGGTTCTCGAAGAAGGGAAATGATGATCGGTGAGGTGTTCGATTCTGTTCCTTTCTTCTTTTTCTTGGACTCTCCTTTTCTTCTTGGGTCTTGTCAATATATTCAATTGAGACGACCGCATGTCAAATTGTTGCTGAATTTGGCGACTGCGCCTGACGGCATCACGGCAAAGCCAGGTGGGACCGCAGGAACATATGGGTGCATGTCAGTAGAGATATGATATCAGACACCACCCCATCATGGTGTGGGTCACGCAGAGGTACAAATGTACATCGTGACGTTCACAGCCATTATCCTCGATCCTGCTTATCAAGCCATGTGCTCTCGTTTGATCTTTCCAAAAGGTCAATCTCGAGGAAGTGAGACGAGGGGAAGGGAAACCAAATGTGGACATGCTAGCACACGCAAGGTTTCTCCAAAAGTCATCTGAGTTTAGAGTTGGGGTGTAACGTGCAGCCTTCTATCTGAGTTAGCTGTCGAGATTTTGAAATAGTTGGAGGGAATTTTCCGTGGTTAGGGTGCACCTGACATGAGTTCAATATCCGTATGTGGGATCATGAAGCAAGCTTCCCAGCCAACCATTTGAACCAATGATGACATTCACGGCTCGGGCCGGGGGCACTACAGTGGAGGATAACAATTGAGGAAAGCGCCTATACAATAGCCAGATCCGATAGGGCGAGATGATGAAGCTGTGAAAACGATACCTCGTGGAGATAACAGGAAGATACCTAAAATGATAGGATGTGTTTGCAAGGTCCGAAAATGAGTGTGACAAGGGAGGGGAGAAAACGATCAATCGCCCCATGAGCGTGCAACAGCGCCAGCATCACGGATCGTGAAATCTTCGGGGCAGGGTGGAGTTGAAGGGTCGGCAGGAACCTTGGAGGTGAAAAGCACACAAGGTTAGTTTCTTCTAGTCATGGGGACGACGGAAAGGAGCTGACATCCGAGGAGGAGCGTTCTCTCAAGGCCGAAGGAGGGGGATGGGCACGCGGCGTGCGTTCTTCGTCGTCACCTGCTGTTTCTTGAAGTTGACTATCCGAAGCTGCTGGTACGATCTCTGAGCCGAGGAGCCGTGCTCTGCCATTTTGTTCGTGCGTGTGAGTGGGACGACCACGCCTGGGAACGACTGGACGGCCTGATTTTACGAGTCTGACGTTGAGGATCGGCGCCGAAGGGTTACCAAACGAGGGGAGGTGCTGAGAAGTCGCGAGGTCCTCGATATCTGGACGGAACGAAGTGGTCGAAGGAGATTTCTGCAAAGACAAGCGCGGTGGGGAAGGGGATGCGGCCCTACTGTTGTAAGTACCTCCTGAGACATTCCGGGAGGATCGGGAAGACGAGTGTTCTTGGACGTCCTGGTTGTGGAGGTTGAATGGGAACTGCGCGTTCACATTGACCATTTTCCTGTTGGCAAGGATTGGAGGACGGGAACGTGTAGAGGTAGGTGGAAATGACGGACCCTTCTTTCGAACGGACTACAGTTCCGAGTCGTTCTTTGAGATTCTGCTGATCTACCACACGGGGCTGGGGCCTAAATAGATGGTGAGAAGGGGATATGAGAGGAGATGGGTGTCTACTCGCGTTGGGGTGTCATCTGAGGTGGGGATGAGAGGGGTGCGTTCATGGGGGATAGTGGGCTGCTAGAGGGTCAGTGGTAGTCACGGAGAGCAAGGGGCAAGTGACTGACAGGTTCATGTGGGCGTTGTCTTTGACCACAGCAAGAGGAGAAGAGAATGGAAAACATGAGACGGTGCAAACACGCGACTTGCGAACCAGCGCGAGGTCAAAGCAGACAGTGTACCATAAATGGAAATTTGGTTCGGTTGTGCCAAAGATATTACGGTACACGAATTATCGGTATATAAGTCAAGTACTCGAGATCGGGAGTGACTACTGCACACGGGTTGCGGGGGATGTGGGAAGGAGTGGATCTAAGTGATTGCAGGGATGTACAAAGATGGAAAATAGAGTTTGGAAGACTTGACGACCAGGTACGGTCCGCGGTGGATGGAATATTGAGACGGGGCCGAGAAGAAGAGAAGAAGAGGGGATGAGAGAGAGAAGAAATACGGCGGAGAAAGAGAGAGGGGGGGAATGAGAATGGTATTAGGGATATTAGAGATAAATAGGATAAATAGGATATTTTGTTTTCGTTGTGATCTTCTTCTGATCTTCGATGCGATGTTTCCCGATTTGGACATGTTTCATAAGCGAGGGGGTTCGTTTCGTCGAGCATTGTCGCGTGGCGGGATCGAAATAACATCGCCACATTTACTTCCTCGTTTTCCCGTTTGACAGATCATCCCCTTCTCTCGCATGGTCGTCTCTCTCGACCGCGACGTCTACTCTCCGTTCCCCCCAATGATCGTCGACGACGGTCCACAGTCCAGCGAAGACGGCTCAGGTCTTCACTCCCCCATCTTCGGCGCACAGTTCCCAAACAATCACGGTGACAGTAGTGTGCTACCCTTCATCACCCCCACCCTCGAAACTCACGTCAATAAAGTCCGTTACCATCCAGATCAACTCGACGTACACAACGCCGCTGGAATACTCGCTTCTCAGTTCGACTCAAACTATCTCGCTCTTCAAGTAAACCACAATGGCCCACAGCTACTCGAACCCTCTCTTGACTTGCATCCCTCCCACCATCACCACCCGTCTTACTCTCAGGAGTACCCCATCGCGTCCCGAAATCAACTTGGTCTCGATGTCCCCTCTCAGCAATACTCTAACACTCGTCTCCCCCCACTACCTGCTGAGTTGAATATACCCTACCCGTCTCATCGCAGGTTTCCGGCTGATGTCGCTCGTGACCACTCCTATCAATCACCCCCCATGCCTTCTGCTCCCGTCCTATCAGACTCGGACCAGCGATCCCCCGCCCATAAACGCGATTCAGCGCCTCAGACTCAAACTCAGAATCCCGCTTCAGGTTCACAGGCACCCTCTGCGCGGCGTGAAAGTTCAAGCCTGGTCATTGCCTGCCGTCAATGGTAGGTCACGCAGTCCGCACTTCTCAGAAAGTTGTTCACGTGCCTTTGAAGCCGTGCAAGGAAGATCCGCTGTGACTCGACTCGCCCGATATGCCATAACTGTGTTCGCCGATCAAACGAGTGCCAGTATGATACTGTCCCAAGGCGCAGGGGTCCCGATAAACGTCCGGGGACCCGCCAACGTTCTTGCAAAAAGCGTCCAGCTGACGGATCGGCTCCACCTTTGCCACCCTCGAAAAGGAAGAGGACGACCGCTCGCGTTTCCGATGCTGAAGACCCGTCGCAGGATCGCAGGCAACTCGGCCCTCTCACTCTAAGAACTTCAGATCTCGAACAAGACGGTCATATCCATCTCAACCAACCTTCCCTCTCTCCACAGGGATCCGACTTCTCTTCTCAGTCCAGAGACTTGCCCACCGATGACTACACTACCGTACGTAGCCACCCGATTTCTCGATAGAGCGGTCCACCAAGCTTACATCTTTACTCCCAGCATCCTGACCGTCATCTGGTCGACAAGGTTCGGATACCATCAACCCCCACTGTTCAGTACAATAGGAAGGAGTGGTGGGATAACCTTGTAAACAGTTATTCCGCCACCCGCGACCAATCGTAAGTCCCCCTTATTGCAGTGGAACACTTATCCAACCGTCATCTCCGCCCTCTAGCATCAAGGATATAGCTTCTGATTTATCAACCCTGTGGGTCTTGTGAGAATTCTGTGGGCATCCTCTTCCCTGACCATTTCCCCCCAGATTCACCACCACTGGTTACTGGCTTTCCTTTGTCAATGTTCCTGACTTTGTGCGGAGTTTGTACAACCCCGAAGATCGGTCGTTAATGCAACCTTCGCTCGTCCTCGCTGGATTGGCTCTTGCTACGCTCATGAAATCAAGTGAGACGGAACTGGGCACGGCGGGTCGGACTCGTGCCGCTTGGCTTAGGGATCAAGCCCAAGCCGCCTTGGAAGCCTCCTGGAATGCACAGTGGATCGACATGACCCTCGCTAAAGCTGCATTGGTCTGTCTCCATTTTTTGTGATCGTATGTGGTTGCCCTGATATCACGCCACAGATCCTCGCCCTGTATGAATCGTCCGCTCACCACCTCTACACTCCGGAACGCGAGAGACAATCTCTCATTCTCCTGGATCACATCGTTCGCGCCCTCGGGTTGACTTTCTTGGATAATAATGAACCCGAAGTATCGGCATTCACTCCCAACACTGTTCCGATCGCTCATGGAAGGTCATATGACGGCATATCGAAGGACGCTCGTTCACCACGTTCAGCCTCACGCAAATGCTCATGCATCCCCGCCTCGCCGAACGCATCCATCGTCGCTGATCATTTTTCTTCCTCATGGTCTTACGCTCCACCCTGGGACCCCTCTTGGACTCCGGAGGAGATGCACAAAGAAGCTTGCAGAAGGCTGTGTTGGAGCGCCCTGAACCTCGTGGCAAGCTATACATCGCATTGCATTGCTTTCCGGAAGGAACCAACGGATCTTTATCTGACGGACCCCGCCAACGTGAGTCAGGCCACATCATTTATCTCATATCTGAAGTTAAATTTTCATTCATCTTTGCTTTTGCAATTTGCGATTCTGCGGATTGGTTCGTTGACTCCGACTCCTGCTTTAGTTCCGATTGCTTTTCCCGGGCGAGGTATCGGAGCGAGTGCCCACAGATCACAAGACACAATCCCCGAAGAACTCGATATGGGCCCTTTACTGCCGCAGCATGCTCCTGTGGAATTTCTGCACTACTCGCTTGAGGAAGAACACTTACTCCCGAGAGGATACCTCGGATTTGGCCTTGGAGTCCTGGCGAGAAACTCAAGAAATCCAGAATGCATTGGATGCTCACACCTGCAATCTCGATATGGCACTCTTGTATATGTGTCGGGAGTACGTGTACAAGTGCGTATCATCCTTCAAACAATTTTGTCTTTGGTTGCTGTGTCCACTTTAGCTGCATGCTGACCCGTATTTATCTAAAACAGTACCCAGATGATGCTTACCTCCATTCTGCAAACGTAAGTAATCTCTTTGCACAACATTCTACATCTTCTCACAGAGGTTGTTCTTTTTTTGTAGACTGCACGGTCACGAGGCAGGAAACTTGCCATCCTTCAACCGCAAGCACACCGAACAATGGTGTAAGCTTTCCACTCATCATTTAAATCTAATTCGCGACTTAATTCGGAACAGTGTATCATCAGAGCCACTTCATTGGAAGGGTTCGGATGTCAATCGGAAATCTTGGCGAAGCAGACGGTGACCTATTTACCAGGCGTCCGTTCCAAGTGACGTGGTTCGCAAGCCAAGTGTCTATGTAGGTACCTCCAACGACGATTCAGCGCCTTGACTGAGATTGGTAACAGATGCCTTTCTCTGTGGGAGAACGACAACACCCTGATCGACGCTTTGGAAGTTGCCAAAAATATCGTCATCCCTCTTGATGTTCTCAACACGTTGTGGCCGTGCCCAAGTAAGTGATGCTTCTTGATCTGACATCGGAACCGAAACGAATCTCAACCATCTTTTAGTGCTTCAAAGCAAGTGTGACGAGTTACGAAAGCGGGTCACGGAGGCCTGTCATTGTAGCAACATTAACCCCCCTCTTCCCCCCAGCTTCTCCCTTCCTGTGCGCATCAGAGGGGTATGATCCGCCATGCGTTTGACGATGCTCTTTCGTTTCATTCCGTTTCTTGTTCGGTTCGAATACCCTATACCCTTCACTCGTTTGTGTCCGCAAGTATACGCCACTCACTATGTCTATATCCGCGTTCTGTGTAGCCTCCCGATTCAATACTGTACCCCTTTGCATTCAAATCCTCCAGATCTTTTACATACCATGCTTTTACTGATTCCTTACGACGTCCTTGTCCGCATAATTTCGAGTTGATCTTCTTTCGCTGATCCTGTTTTCTGTGATCTCCCTCTCCAGTGTTCGAGGAAACCTATATGATTGCCATTGCGCTTCCTACCTCCTGTCTTTCGTTTTTACCATCTGTATTTTAACATTCTGGTACGCGCACGCCATGGATATCCCCTTCCGTGCTTTCCACTTTCTTCGATTACGTCCGTTTCGAGCGACTTCTATTGAGCGTCCACGGCATCCGAAAATCCAGACGAGATGACTACCTCCGCTCGACCGATCGGTTGCGAAAGTAGCGATTAAAGCGCCCCTTCTTCGAGAAGCTTCGCGCTCTCAATCACGAATCATTGACGTACACGCACCACCGTGGAGGTTTTTGCTTTTCTTTAAAGAATTGATAGGGGAGATCAGATTCAATTACCGTGGTTGGACGATCAGGTCCGGGATCGAAGGATCGAAGATCGGTCTGGATCGTTTGTAAAATTGTTACTAGGTGCCTTGCCGTGTACGGTTCACGGAAGGTTTAAAGATATGAGTATGTCTGCCAGCGTGAAGCGAAGTCAAAGAAGTCTGACGCAGACAGGACAGTGCGAGGAAACAGTTGGACGGCGTAGAGTCTTGAGGTTTACATAAAGGTTTACATGGAGGTTTAAAAGCCTCCTTGACGTGTTCTAGACTGAGTCGAGGGTGTCAAATCCGGATCGTTACGTTGGTGTGGTACCGAGGAGATTGGGTTTCGTGAGTTAGGGGTGTATGGATGAGTGATTACAACCCTTGTGTGTGTGTGTGTGTGTGTGGAAGAGATGCGTGAGGACGATGGGAGCGCACGTTGTACATTATCGTTTCCGTTACGCGTCCACGTTGGTCTCTCTATCTTTGTGATAACGAATGAGAAAAAAAGGCGCGATGGCTGAGGCTCGCGAAGCTGTGAAAGGGATGTAAGTTACTATCTGACAATCTTGAGTAGCGGCGTGTGCGTGGCCCCGAGTCAGTGGCGGCGGCGTTGAGCGTCGAGGTGCATATCGAGAACCGAGCGTTTCTATAAAGTTCTCCGTGCGTGGTGTCCGCGTGCTAGTAGGAGGGTAAAGCGAGGCCAGAAACATGTTCAGAGATGGTAGAGCTAGCGGTGACTCTATCTGCGCAGTGCGATCTCAGACTCGGTTGGAGAGCGTTTTGGGTGTCCGCGGACGAGTGAGATGATCGGGATGATGGGGGTTAGTGGTATGACTTTTGCCTTGGCCTGGATTGCTGACCGCTGACCGCCATCGGGTTCTTGTGCGCCCGAGGGAGCGGTCCTACTAGTAAGGGCTCGCATCATGATATGATCGGGAGTTTGCCCGGTTCGAGGGACGAGGACGGTCGACTCCTTTGTCCTGTCCTTCCTCAACTTTGTTCCAGCGAATCTCTGGCGCAATCCCAGCGGAACAAGAAGGCTCCCGCTTAGCGTTGCATTGGGTGACCGAGTTAAAGTGAGTCATCCCAAGATTTAATCCTGTGTGGACAAGTCCCGTATGAACATGTTGAGCGGCAATCTCCGTATTCTCGATTTCTGTCTACTCCGTTGGTCATGTTATCATACCTCATCTACGCTCTCGTCCTCTGTCTCCCCATCGTATTTTTCTTCCAACGCAGCACTTTATCGCCATCCCCACGTCGTACAGAACTCACGACAGACGATAAAAACTCTCCAAAGACGATCATGCAACCACCGAGAGACGACCTTAACCCTCCCAAACATGACCCAATCACGCTGAGCGAACTCGCTCAATACGACGGTTCTGACGAATCTAAACCCATATATGTATCCATCAAAGGTACTTTCCCAGTTCATATCTCGCGTTCGTGTGTGTACGTACGGTCGCTCACGACGTGCGTGTCACAACAGGCGACGTGTTTGACGTCACGAGGAAACGCGACGTGTATGGAAAAGGTGGATCGTATAATATCTTTGCTGGTAAAGACGGCTCGAGGGGACTTGGAAAGTCGAGTCTCAAACTCGAAGACGCCGTACCAGACTATAGCACCCTACCCGAGAACGAGATGAAAGTCCTCGACGACTGGCACGCCTTTTTCTCGTACGCCTCTCCGTCTTTTCGTTCATGTCTGTCCATGCATTTTTTGATCGTTGACGCCCAACAGGAAACGATACAACATCGTCGGGCGTGTCTCGGACATGCCAGCGACTGTATCCCAGAATGCGAACGCCACCGCTACGTTGTGATTACCAGTACTGTCATACCTCGAACGTTCTTTCATACCCTGCTATCCTATGTCGAAACGAATCTTGTGACGTTTTTTTTTATTGCCTTACTTTTTAGTTTCTAATCGCCCTTTTGCGCTTGTATCAAACGAAGTTCGTTCTGCTTTTCACAGATTTCTGCACGAACACGTTAGCACAACACGTCAGCCCCCACATCATTACCAGTGGCCGTCCTACTCCGGGGCGCTCGGAGATTGGAGTGGAATTTTTTTTGTTCTAGCCTGGCTGTGTCGCTGCCATGCTGTACGCAAGGCCAAACGGCGGATTGTTTATTTTCTCGACTTCATACATCCATCAACGTACCATGCTCCAAGGGGATGGAGAAGCCGCCTCCTCTTCGAATCCATCAAGACCTTGTCTTCACCACACCGGCCGCCGCGCAAGCTTCTGATGCATCTCTCGAACCATTAGTTCGTCCCGTCTGAGACGAAAACGTTTAGGCGTCGGACTCAGACGTGGGTGGTCCGGTTTGTGAGAGACGGCATCCGACATTTCTCTTGTCCACCATCTCGATCTACATTTCGTCTCGCAATTCAGAATATGCCAAAGGTGCAATTTAAAGCATTACAGCAGACCCCCAGCATCAATTTGGAGGCTTCAAATTCAAGCTTCAACATCGGCACCCGTCACATGGGAACCTAGCGATGCCGTCACTCCGGTGTGGTCGCCCCAATTGCATATTCCCTCAACCACGCTCGATGTAGCTTAGTGGTTTCCGTGACAGTTTCGTTCAACCGACTAGTTTTGTTGGGACCATTGCGAGTCGTCATCATTAAGCCGTATGTACATACACATCCCCATTGAACTGTGCCAGATGCCAGGCTTGCCTCATCGTTGTCCCTGGCACCTATAGCAACAAAAGTATCCAAGAGAGTGTCATTGGCGAGTGCGAAAATATTAACGAACGAAAGGACGACTATGCGATGAAACCACTTTGGCATTACATGCGGATCGAAGGAGAAAAAAAGGGGGTATAATAAAGATTTCCATCTGCTACCCTTTGAGAAAAGGAAGTCGATGAAAAAAGGTGGCGAATAAAAGAAATTAAATCAAAGAGATCAAGGGGAGAGAGGCGATCCGCATGCGTGTAGGAACAGCGCGAGGACTAGTTCGTGACGGCCAAAAGGAGAGGACGATATAAACCAAGATGATGAGGCGCAGTGAGAGTATGATGCGACAAAACGTGTGTGAGGCGACTACAGGGGAATTGATGGGACGATGCTGGGACAAAGAGAGCACGAGGGACGCGGACGGGAGGCTCAATATTTGATCACAGAAGGCCACATTCTCGCAGATGGATCTGTAGCAGAATGTCCTGGATTGCGCTCAGCACGACTGAAGAAAGGAAAGTAAGGTCAGTAAGTGGAGAAGAAATAACCAAGGGTAAACCTCACATTTGATTTGCTGGGTATCCGTAGCACATGTATAGTGTGCATAAATCTGCTTGGTAGCGGCGTTCTGGTTGAGCGCCACGAAACGGTGTAACAAGTAGTCGCAAGCGGCGTCATAGTTATCTCCACCAGCATAGTCTGGGAAATAGTCGCCGAGTGGTGAAAGTGGTAGTTTCTCAGAAAACAAATCGATCTTGTTGAGGAATAAAATCTGAAAAGCAGTCGTGATGAGATGTTCATCATCGAACGGTGTTGAACTACTTACAATTGATGTCTTGACAAACCATCGAGAGTTACATATCGAGTCGAAAAGCGTCAAAGCTTCTTGCATACGGTTCTAGAAATTGTGGGTCGACGTTGGAGAATGGAAGTTAAGCAAAGGAAGAATACATACCACGCTCTCATCTTCGTAAAGCATTTGGTCATACTCGCTCAAACTGACCAAGAAGACAAGTGCAGTGACGTTCTCGAAGCAGTGAATCCACTTTTTACGCTCACTTCGCTGACCACCGACGTCGAACAATCTGTAGGTCAGCTCTCCAACCTTGAAGGTCGTCTCCGTAATACCGGTGGTCTTCACTCGACTCCGTAGGATATCCTGATCCGTCGGAAGGTAGTCAGGAACTGCCATCCGGTCAATCGAGTTGAAGTAGTAAACCGCGGAATCGTTGAGCTGGAATTCGCGAGACCGACGAACGGCCTCCTTCACGCCACGATCCTTCCATAGACCAGAGATAGCGTCGGCGACGTTTCTTGGCAACGTGTCGTCTTCGATCTGCGGAGGTAATGAAAGAATGACTGATCTCCGAGCATCGTTTTCGGGCAATAAGGTGAGGTCAAGTTGAGGCATCGCTTCCAGGATGGCACTGTTAACATTAGATGTAGGTTACAACCTGAATTGGAACAGAGGGGAAGAACTGCACGTACCGCATAGACTGGATCGTGTTAGAAAATATGATTTCCTTGTACGAATCCCGTTCTTGGATATTGTAGCCACCGTGGTGAATGAGCTTCATTTGCTTGAGCACCGTTGACTGTGATTTTGTGCAAGCACGGGTTGAGCACACGTTTCTGTGGGGGAGGGACAGTTGAACTCACCTTGCCCGACTCGCCAGCTCCGAGCAGTAACATTTTGATCTCGTTCTTCGCCAACATCCGATCCTTCTTGAGTTGGCTCTCGATCTCATCGTTGCCTGGAGAGGGACGAACGGTGGAGGGTGAAGGTGAGAATACAAGCGCTGGGTGTGTGTGTGTGTGAGCTACGTACGAGCCTTCGCCTCGCTATCGACGCCTGTTGACTGAACACAACCCATTTTGAGATATGGGGAGATGAAGAAAGAGAATTAGATGGAACAAGAAGACGGAGGAGAAGAAGAATCAAAAAGTGGGAAGGAGTGGGCGTTTGAGGAATAATTAGCAGGAGATGGGAAACGATGGTTTGTCAGAACGACAAGTGAACGGAATCGAAAAAAAACTCTCCTTCTCCATTTCACACCATCGGCACACACGGCATTATCTTATCCTTCTCTATTTGGACTTATCACAAACCCCGCAACCCCTCCGACCGACAATGTTCAACTCCGCCGCTTGCTAAGTACCTTCAGGATCTTCTCCCGGGTGGGAAACTCTGTCACCAACTCGCCAAGTACAAGCTACTACGGCCTCCGAATCAACACACAAATTGCTACGCCTACTCTAACTCCGTGATGACGATGCCAGACGTCTATAAGTTCGCTGTGGTCACAGGGTGTCTCAAAGAGGTGATTGGTTTGATGTGGCGGTAAAGATATCAGGGTTGTCCTGGCCAGTTCGAACTTCGCGGTCTTTGGATTGATATAGCTCGTCGGCTCCGACTAATCGAAACAGTCGACTTGCTTACAGTACTTACTCCAACGAGCCCAACGATTGTATGTATTGCACGCTCCGCTACCTTCGGCATCTCATGCGGAGGTCCGGAAAGTCTTGCAGGCTGTGTTTCGACATCGGTCGATTGCCGAACATGTATGAGGTAGATCGGGTCACAGTTGAAAATCAAAAAGAAAGCGACACCAGCAGGATTCGAACCTGCGCACTCAAAGAGTAACAGATGGTCGAGAACATTCGAATCTGTCGCCGTAACCACTTGGCTATAGTGCCTATCCACGCTCATAGACCAGCTACACTGTAATGCCCTCTGGCCAGAGTACGCGAGTTTTCCAGCACACCGTTACGTGTGGTCTGGACTATGGATGGAGTATGGACAAAGGATTCTCGAGATACTAGGCTCCAGACTCGGCGCCACCATCTGGCCCATCGCTTCCATTGCATTTCATTGCTCGGTTAAATCGGAGTGTGTGACACTGCCCCGGCGACAGCCTGACCGAATGCAGGATTGCGATTGTCTGCTATAGGAACTACAAGTGATTATTTTTATTTTTATTTTTTTCTACAAGTGATCGAGCAAAGCAGGAAGGAAACAAGAAGATTAACCATAGTTACCCCACTAGTGGAGGTCAATTAATCCCAAGCAGTCCTGCTCTTTGAGAAACCCGCTATGGATCATTGTTTGAAACCGAGTGTGGAAGCGGCGATGACAGTCGAGATGAGTTGAGCTCACTAGATTGAAGATCGGATAGATGCGGAGTAGCAAAGCCATTCCGACGTCGTACTCTTCTTGACATACGACATGGACACTGATTCCAACCAACTCGTACAACAAAACGCTCTTGGTCTCTTGGACGTACCCATCAACGATCCGCCCCCTCCATATCCTTCTCCAGAGCGCCGCCTATGGGCACTCCGTGCATCACGGAGACACCCACAGCGACCACCAGCTCACATCTCTACTCGGAGTACCCGCTCGTCCACAGACTCAGACGCCCCTGGTCACCTACCGCCTTTGTTTCTCGCCTCGGACGAGCCCTCAGAGACCACCCCTTTGCTCCCCCCTCCCAGCGTGAGGCGCCCTCGTACAAACTCGCATTCCAGCACAATCGTTTCTTCCAATTCGTGTGCACTGTCATTCTCACAAACAGTCTTGTCATTCCGAAGAGACTCAGAGGACGACTCAGACATTGATATCTTCGAAGCCCTTGGAGAGGAGCACCATCAAAATGGAATTACCCTGGGCCACGACAGCCATCTGAACGACTCAAGACAGCCACCCCTCTCAAGGGGCGCGTGGGTTAGATACTTCCGGCCACTCACCCGGAGGGCTTATCATGCTGCTGTATTTCACTTGTTGGTCCTCAACTTCCCTTATGCGCTGATCGCATGGATATATTTATTTGTCTTTACATTGGTGAGTGTTGATGCAGACACCACTCTCCGTGATGAGCGGTATATACTGGTGGCTAATGTGCATCTAGACCGGCACGACTCTACTAATCACCCTACCGGTTGGAGCCTTGTTGTGCTTTCTCGATCTCCTTGGGGCCAGGGCATTTGCTAGAGGAGAGGTCAGCTTTTCCCTTCTGGTATCACGGGATTCCTTTGCTCATCAAACCGTTCTATTAGCTTGTATTACAAACAAAGTTTCATGGTCCCCTAGCCTTCCCTCCACCTTATCCCCCGAGACCAATCTTTCAGCGCGCGCGACCCCCTGAGCACTCGGATGCTGAAATTGGTGCATCAGGTGGTCAATATGAAACCTCGTTTTACAGGAATACATATGCCATGGTGGGTCCGCTTATTGTTCGTGGATATGGATGCTCACTCGACGGCCGCATCGTTGAAATGTATAGTCCACTGACCCAACAACGTACCAAGCACTTTTCTATTTCCTCGTCATCAAACCTGGCATCACCCTCTTCATATCCATAGCGTTGTTAGTGCTGGTTCCAGTGTCGTATGCGCTCGTTCTACCTGCACCTCTGATGCTCCGGTTCGTTCGCAAGTTGGGGATATGGCAAGCGAATGTTGCTGTGGAAGGATTGTATTACCAGGTGACCTGAAAAGTATGAGGACTGTACAGTATCCGTGTAGATATGTGCCACTGTTTATGAGACAGCTGGTTGATGTGTGGCGTGGCTGTGGGCGGTGTGGTTTATGAACCCACGTTCTGAGCTGACGCGTCTTGACTTGCATCCACCTCCTTGCACGGTGAAAGCTGTTCGGGACCGGCCCAGGACAGTGAACAATTCCGAGTCACTTGGTACGCAGCCATTTTGTACAGCTCCCAGAGTACTAGTTTAGAAAACCCTCGTCCCGTACACCGCTTATATATCCGTCTGTCACCCCGCCTCGCTCTTTCCACTCTCACCCCCACCACGATCCCACCTTTTTCTTTAACCATCGCAGCATTGGATTGTACACTGTCCCCCTTACATCCCCACTGTCATGGACGCTCTCAAGTCGCTCGTGCAGCCCCTCGTCGGCGGCGCAGGAGGCTCTTCTGTCATTGACGGTATGAAGCTCGTCGTCTTGGGAGGGACGGTCGAGACTGCGCGTAGGGTGTCTAGCTCTGCATGGTAGGCTTCCCGCTAGACACCCTCTACCCCGCCACTGACTCACCTCCCCCCAGGTCTCAATTCGTCAACTGTAAGCGCCATGCTGTAGACGACGCTTACCGCCGCAGCTGACCACCATTTCCATGCAGCCTTCTTTTTAACAGCTTATTTCTCCGAGGAAGACTATCCGTATGACTGGCTCATGCTCTGGCTTTCTCGTCGCCCAGAGTGGCAACGCTCTCGGGAGTTTGAGACGACAACTCGAACTTCGACCCCTGGCTTCCCAGGCACTCGCACCGCCGACAACTCGTTCGGTGACGAGGACGATGAAGTTGATGAAGATGGGCCACCTGGCAAGGTCAAGACACGCGTCGTCTTCCAACCCACCCCAGACACCACGCACACCATCTACTATAGGGGCCACTGGCTCAGAGTGCGTCGCAGCAAGAAGTCGGACGGCAGCGGTTGTGAGGTGCTCTCAATAAGGTACAGCTAGTTCTATCTTTAGAATGACTCATGGCAGTTTCGCTCAACTGAGACGGTCCTCATATAGCGTTGTGGCCCGCAGCAATGCTATCCTCAAGCAGCTCGTCCTTCAGGCAAAGAAGGAGTACGAGGCTGAGGCCGTACATCGTGTCCAGATCTACTTTGCGGATTCGCACGGAAGCTGGCGTTGGACTGACTCGCGTCACAAGCGTCCCATGTCATCCATTGTATTGAACCCAGGTGTCAAGGAGATGCTTCTGAATGATGCACACGACTTCTTGAAGTCCGAGAAGGCAAGTCATCTTGGGTGGAACATGCCATATTTATTGACTTTTTTTGACCCAGTGGTACGCCGATCGTGGTATCCCATTCCGTCGTGGGTACCTTCTCCATGGAGTTCCAGGATCTGGGAAGACGTCTCTCATCCATGCAATTGCTGGGGAGTTAATGCTTGACATTTATGTCGTGTCCTTGTCCTCGTCCTGGATAAGCGATAGCACCCTGACCACGCTTATGGGTCGTGTCCCCGCTCGTTGCATCGTCCTTCTTGAGGATCTAGACGCGGCCTTTACTCGGAGTGTCAGCCGTGATAAGAGCTCGAACGGGACTCCAGACTCGGGAAACAATAGTGGAGAGGAGAGCACGGTTCCTGAGCAACCTTCCTCTTCGGGCAGCCGTCACAGACGCCACAAGGAACACATCTCAGATGTGAACACGCTGAGTTTGAGTGGTCTCCTAAATGCTTTGGATGGTGTTGCAGCTGCGGAGGGCCGCATCCTCTTCGCGTGAGTCCTGGTCCTCCTTTGTTAGCTCCGAATTAACTACAATTACAGCACCACGAATCACCTGGAGCGCCTTGATCCCGCTCTTTCCCGTCCTGGTCGTATGGACGTATGGGTTGAGTTCAAAAACGCTTCCAAGTGGCAGGCAGAGGCTCTCTTCCGCAACTTCTTTCCCTCCACTGAGAAGGATGATGAGCCATTGCTGGAAGGTGACCTTGAGGGGGTCGAGCTCCCTTCGACACCAGCACCCCGGTCTCCAGCCTCGTCCCACTCGTCTACGTTGTGGTCCATGTCGCCCTCATTCTCCTCGTCCACTTCGTCTTTGGCATCTTCGGCTCGCAACTCGCAGTCCCCACCTGAATCCTCACGATCCTCAGACGGATTTGGGGCGAACAACCAGGCTCACATACCACCACCCGTTGAGGAACACATCGCTGCATGCCAGCACTCCGCGAAACCCTTGGGCGGCGTCAAGCTTGCCCAACTTGCCAAGAAGTTCGCGGACTCGATCCCTGACGAGGAGTTCAGTGTCGCGGCCCTACAAGGATGTGAGTTTCTTCTCATTTTCGTGGTGCGGTGACATGACTATTTCGAACCTCTCCCCTCTTGCTTGGCATGTGTTGGCGCGTCACTGTGTGAGATTTCGCTGACATGCCTTTCGTAGACTTGCTCAGGAACAAGTCCCAACCTGAGGCTGCGGCTGACGGCGTACCTGCGTGGGTCATCAGCGAAAGGGAAATGCGGGAGCGTCTCAAGAAGGAAATGGAGGCTCGCGAACTCAAGGAAAAGCTCGACGTAAGTCCTCGGGTTCATTTCACTACTGGGCTTTCGACCGTTGTGCCGCATTTTCACGAACGAGACACTAATCATCCTCGTTTATAGCGCGAGAAGAGGAGAAAGGAACTCCTTGAGAAGGAGAAAGAGAAGGCTGAGCTCGAGAAGAAGGAAGCTGAGGTATCCAAGCTCCGTCAGCAGCTCCAGGACAAGGAGAATAAGAACAAATCTGACTCAGACAAGAAAGGGGACGAGTCTGGTTCTCCTTCCGTCATCGAAGTCCCCAAGGATGACGACAACAGCGAGAGCGCTACGGACGAGGACAGCGACGAAGAGAACGTCCCTCCGCCCTCCACTCCTCCCGAAACTTGGATCACTGTTGTGGAAGGATCGAGTTGACTATCTTCGACCCCCGCCGCGGTTGAGATGGACGTCCCCGATCCTCAAACTCCTGTCCTTGTCATAGAGCCGACCGCAACGATTCGTGAGGATGATCCTGACTCTACCGCGACGGATACCCAAGAACATACCCCCGCTGCTCAGGTCATGGTCGAGTGTCAAGCCCCAGTGGCAGCTTCGAACACGCTTATACTGCGGCATGCAGGCGGCTTCGGTTTAGTGTATTATATGCTGCATTTCTATTTCTTCCATTTGTACACACTCCTCTTGCACTTCAACGTCGTGGGGCGACGCAAGCAGACCTAGTGGCCATCACACAGTCTGTCTTCGTTGGTCCCTCGGAAACTAACCTCAACCCCCACTCCCCCTCATCCAGTTTTGTATGCTGACGTTGTATATATCCAGGGTTTTCCGGTCAATGTATATTGAATTCTTTCAAACAATTGCTGACCTTGTTGACTCGCATCTAATCCCCTGCCGTGTCATTACCTCGTTATAGTCTGGTCAATTAAAATCATTGGACTTTTTTTTGCTTTTGCTCGGCAAAGAAAAGACGCGAGTGTTTTTCAGCCTCTTGACTGTGAACTTGCCAACAAATGAGAAGCGAAATGTTTTCGGAATGTGCATACAATGTGTCATACGTAGCTAGTGTGAATACAAGATTTCCCATCATACTTCCATCCTCCGATACTTGAACTCGAGCTGACCTTTGTCACCCTCCCGAGATCCGTTCAGTGTGCGCTGACCTGCTTCGGTAAGCCCGAGGGGAAATACTTCTCGAACAAGTCTGGATAGTGACGTTCGGCGACGTCGGGGTGACTCCTACGGCAAACAAAAAAAAAAGAGCGAGATCGATGAGCACAAAAAAAAAAAAAGTCTTGGTTGCGGAACGTGGCGAAAATGTAATCCAACTCGAAGACTTACTTGACGCGTCCGATCAGGTTGACTTTTCCAGAGGGCTCGCGATCGAATTCGGTAAAGTTGACGGCTGTCAAAAAGAGAGAAGAGAGAGGAAGTGAGTGAGTGAGTGAGTGGAAAGGGAGGAGGATGAGCACGTACAGTCTGTGGCTGAGAGATCTCCCCTCTCGTCCTTGAATTTCAGGATCTCTTGGGGGACTGACACACAGGTTAGCACTCCACACACATGGAGAGAGAGAGGGAGAATGGACGCACAGTCGAGGACTTCGTCTGCGAGACGCGCGTTGAGGCTGATATTCTGGAAGAAGGGAACGGAGTAGCGAGGGGTTGAGCCGACTGGGGGAGAGAGGACGCGGTGGGATGTTGCGCGTGCGAGACCGCGGGTGACGAACTCGAGCGCTATTCGTGAGGGGGAGATGATGGTGAGCAGGGAGCTGGGGTATGATGGGGGCAAGACTTACCCTTTCCGATGTTAACGACAAATGTGCCAGGGATGGGAGGTGCGTCGATCCATTCGCCGGAGAGGTTCTGGACTTGAAGACCGGTGTGGGGAGATGCTTGGAGGAGCTGGAGTGGGGTTCATGCGTCGATGAAGAGCTTGGAGAACTGGGGGCTTACGAATGTCAAGAAGCCTGCATCGTAGTGTGGACCGACACCTTGATCGGTCAGCGAGCCGTCGTTGGCTGGGTATTTGACCACCTGGATCCGCATTTCAGTTGCAAGGTCTGGAGGGCACGTCTGTCTTCGTACTTACCTTTCCTCGGTGCTGCATCAATTTGTCGCTATCGTAAAACTTGTTGAGCGCTTCAGCGGAGAGACCGAACGCCTCAGCCAGCAGGCTAATGAACTGGTAGCTGAGTTGTTCTACATGAAAGAGGTATGTTTCCATCGTATTACGGAATCCCGGTATGAGGTCTTCGTCGGGCCACTGGACCACATTGATCATCCACCTATAATCTGTATATCATGACCACACACACCTGACTCGGTCCCCAAAGCCTCAAATACTCCGGAGCTCCAGGTCTCCACTGGGTCTCGTGGGGCGTCGCGAAATCAAACTGTTCCCTAAAATCCGTCTTCCCTTTCGTGTACTCCGCGCCTAACTTGGAGTACCCCAAGAAATGAGGAGAGTTCGCCATGATGATCTTTGTTTTGGACTCTTGCGGGAGATCGAAAAGACGGGGAATGTACCCGATGAGGCTGTCGACGAGGTCCCGTGGTACGGTGTGATTCTCCAAGTAGAGAAATCCGACGTTGACGAGGGCATGTCTGAGTTGGCTGATGAACTCGGGTTTTCGGGATGCGTCGGATACGAGGGCGAAGTCAAGGATGGGGATACTGGAGAAGTTGGCAGCCATGGTTGAGCGCTGAGCGTCGTGTGGGTTAGAGTGTTGGCTTTAGTAGATATGTGCTCGGTCAGCTGCCTGCCATGATGATGATGGCCATATGCTCAGGAGGTATCACGCTATTCTTGCGCTTTCCTCTCGCAATTCAGTGAGAGAAAACTATTTTGAGACCTCAGCCCGGAGAACCTCACAGAGTGGACGGAGTGGATGAGCGGAAACAAAAAGTCACTGTGGACCTTGACTGTACAACGTGAATCGATGAGACAGCTAGAATTCTGCAGCACCCATCGAAAATACATGGTCAATCCTATCGTCAGGACATATATCCTTGAGCGATAACAATAATTAAGTAGCTAGAGGTGAGTTTGTTAGGAGGTTAGAATGACATGATGAGTGTATAATAATTTGTGGGGTTGTCCCACGTCTCCATGTTGTCTGGCTCGAGTACTAGACATTCTCAGCTGCGGTCTCCAGTCTCTCCGAATTCACCCACCTCTGCCATCTTCGCCGGTCTCGATGACGAACTACGGGACATTCGGCGAGTCCATTCTCAAGGCCAAGAAGAAGACCTCAAATACGCCCTGGATCGTGTCCTCAACAAAGTAGAAGAGTTTGTGAGCCTCGTCGACCTTCCACATCTTCATACACGATGCGAGTCATGCATTCTAAATCGATCTCCCAATCCATATGTTTTCTAGTCCTCTCTCCTCAAGACAGCGTACAAGACACAGACGGAACTCGAGACACAACTGAATATTGCAAAATCGAATCTTCAGCTAGTCATATCTAACAATGAGATGCTAGAAGAGGCTCTCAAGAGGGAAACACCGTCCAGTGCGAGGGATGTGGGATGGCGTCGATGGAGTGCTCGCGAAGTTCAGAATCACAACGCGGAAAGGTCCTCTGAGGATTGGCATCGGAGCCTTGACTACGGAGCGCTGAACGAATCTGGGACACCCACTGTACCATCAAGTGCCGCTGTGGTGCTAGTCAACGGTGCCAACCCACCACCAACTGCAACCGTTCCGCCCCCAACGCCGATGACCGGTCAAGAAGGCCGATTCTTTAGGTTTAGATTCAGCAGTGGTGGGTCTGGTACCAATCCCTGCCTTCTGGACATCACTCATCCGCGGAACAGGATCCAAAACTTCCCTTCACCCCACACATCTTACGTCTCCTTCTCTTTCAGCCTTGGTGCCGAATGTACGAGAGAAAGAGATGGAGGATCTACAAGAACAACTCGAGCGTGAGCGACAAGCGCATAAGACGGCCGAAGCGGCAAAGGCTTCCCTGGAGGCAGAGCTCGAGTCGCTGTCGCAAGCCCTATTCGAAGAGGTGCGGTTTGACTTATCTAATAATAAGCAGCGTCTGAATATCTTTCAGGCGAATAAGATGGTCGCTACTGAACGGATGAAAAGAGCAGAGGCCGAGGAAGAGCTGGAGGAGGTGCGACAAGAGAAAGATGCACTGAGGAACGCACTCCGACTCGTTGAGGGGGAAAACGGACGATTACGCAGCGCGGGTGCTTCGTCAGGCGTCTCTTCGGGACGCACTGAACGAGACACACTTCAACTGACCCTAGTTTCTCCCTCGCGATCGACGCCATCTCCTCAGCCATCGGAGAATGCTCTTAACGGCAAGATCACACCACCATCCAATGCCTCCGACAACCCCGCTGGCTTTGTTCTAGAACCAGCACCTACACGGTCGTCAGTTGTACTGCACCGAAAAGTCATCTCCAGGGAGAAATCAAAGGCCAATGAGGCACTCGCTATTCCCTTGACCGAATCAGTGGTGGCTACTCCATCTTCTGTTCCGTTGATGCCTGATGAGCCGTCACCATGGGCAGATGATTCATCGTAGTCGCCGATTCTTGGTTCTCTCACTGCAAGTTATCTCTGAAACGGATATACATGCAGTACGATAATGATAATGATGTATACTACGAACACCGTAGATATAAGATGCTTAGCTACTTTCATTGCTTGATACCACGATCGCTGTTTGGTAGCGGAATAAATGTAGACGTCCGGACGTGTCGTTTCTTCGTACAAGCCAACTATGTCAGCTGCTCGGCCAAATACTCAACGCCGTCCTGCTGCCCCTCCTACCCCGATACTGCAACCAAAACCTCAAATCAGCCTTGAAGAATGGGAAGCTAAAGCGCCTCTGAGCGACCTGGCTCTTAAGAGTGTCGCGACTATCAAGGCGGCCAGCGAGAAGGCACCCCTTCCATTGAAAGTGAGTGAGCTCGTTCGCTCATGAATGCATGTCTCAACTTCAAATAGGCCACCGTCGACGACGATGCGTCACACCCGCCCACTCCAAGTCTGCGCGCGACCACCAAACTAGGGTCAGGCTCACGACCATCCACTCCCGTTCCTGCATTCACGCGTTCACTCCCCTCTCATGCTCTGGATCCCAAGGTGTCCATACAGACGCCCCAACAGTTCTATGACTGGTTCGCCCAGGTCGATCGCTCCGTCGCACATAGCCAGGAGGCCCACTTCAGAGCACATGTGGCTATGGTCGTTGAACATCTGGAAACTGCAGATATGTTGTTGGAAAGACTTGATGAGGTGGAGAGGGAGGTGGATAGTATGCTTGATGCTTGGAGGGGCGTCGAGGAGAGTGGGAGGAGCTTGAAGGATGCTTGTGAGCGGCTGCTCGAGGAAAGGGTCAGTGGTGACTTCGCGGTATCCGTGTTTTCTTCTCTGATGTGCCTCTTACTCGTTCAAGGACAAGTTACTGGACCTCACAGATGAGATCGGCACGAGATTGGAGTATTTCCAGGAACTTGAACACGCGACTCGGATGCTCAATCATCCTGGAGAATCGCTTGTCCTCCAAACCGACTTCTTGTATATGGTCGAGCGCGTCGATATTTGTATCGAATACCTCAAGGCTCATGTGCGTCCTTTGATGGGTGACCATGATATTGACCTATCATCACTCAGACGACTCTATCTAGCGACATTTTAAAGAAGCTGAAATCTATCTACTTCGCTTCCAGCAGTGCATGACGCGCGCTATGACCCTTATCAAGATGTTCTTCGTCGGCTCTCTTAGAGCTCTCACTGCAGACATATCGAAGCGTTTGTCCGAGAAGGTAGAGCCAACTGTGTTTCATTCTAAATGACACCCTAGCTGATCTCGAGGTCAGGATGTATCTGCCACGGCACAGACGCACCTCCTGTATACCAGGTTTCGCAGTGTCACACCTCAGTTGGCACCTCTCCTCAGAGAGCTCGAACGGCGCGCAACAGCACACCCCGAGGAACTCTCCGCCCTCTTGTCCGAATGCCACACAGCCTACTTTAGTGCACGCAAGAACCTCTTGGTCGGGCGTTTGATGGAAGAAATACGAGGACTTGATCCGACGCATACTGAGTTAGTTGAACTGGTGAGGCTTCAATTTCTACCGAAAGACGTTTCTGTGAACCGTTCTATTACAACTACAGACGAATGCTGGATGCAGTTATTTGAAACAGCTTTGCACAGAAGAATTCGATCTCTTCCGCGAGTTTTTCGATTCCGGCGAGGATCACCTATAGTGAGTGAGATCGCCCATGTACCCCAATCTCGTATCCAAAGACCGCATTCGCAGCCCATATCTAGAAACATTGTGCGACTATCTGTACGACGATCTTCGGCCTCGCATTCTTCACGAAACTCGCCTTACCACGTTGTGTGAAGTCTGCACTGTCCTACAAGCATTGATGGTGCTCGACATTGTAGACCTCCCTGACGAACCCCCTGACGAGCTCAACCTTGATCTCGACCATCCAAAACCAAGAGGCCTCGGAAAACTCCACATCAGCCACCTGTTACAGATGGTCCTACAAGATGCTCAGACACGATTGTTCTTCAAAGCCCAGAGTTTGATTCAAGCTGATATACGGTACTATGTCCCGAAGCCAGAAGATCTGGCATACCCTGACAAGCTCGTAGGTCGGTTATTGTGTTTCTCTCATTTACTCGGGGTCCTTATGACATTTTGAACCTCGCAGCCGTACGAAAACCTGCTTCTCAGTTCGACATCAGGGAAAAGGAAAGCGTCAGTCGGTTGTTCCAGCTTTCCTCGTTGGACAAGAAAGAGACGTGGTATCCAACGTTACAAAAGACAGTTTGGGTGCTCTCTCAGTTACACGACTTTGTAAAGGTGAGAGAGTCCAGTCTTCCCATCTCCGGTTGCTGATTTGAACTTGCAGCCTGCCATATTCGAAGACATTGCTCAAGAAGCTGTCAGCTTATGTCGACAGTCGCTCGTCTCATCGAGCACCATCATAGGGCAACGGAACGCTCCCACCAGCACTCTCGATGGTGAACTGTTCCTCGTCCGACATCTTTTGATCCTAAAGGAAGTCACGAACAACCTGGACTTGTCTCGGAGAGACACACAACCACAAGCAGATACGAGCGGGGTGACAGGTAATTAATTAATTCCCCATGCACCCAGGTCCCACTGACGCTCATGTACGGTCTACCAGACACGCTGGCTTCGATTTTCAACAGAACAACAGCGTTGCTTCCAGATGCGCTCTTCGCATCGCTTGGTATGCCACGAGGGTATGAAAGCATGATGGATGCTCGACATGTAAATACACCCCCCGACGCGATCTGGACAGTGTTCTCACAATCTCTTTAGGAAATTGACCAAGACCTCAAACGGGCCTGTCAGAACCTCATCTCGCTCTGTACCAAGGGTCCTTGTGACCCCGTTCGAGAATGGATAGACCGCGTGAAGGCTTTCAACGTCTCCCGCACTGCCACCTCTTCGACGAATCCACCAACTCCAGTTGCACTCCTCACCGAGCAAAGCTGGGCGACTCAATCTGCTGCGGAAGAGCTGCATGCTAAATTCGTTGAATCATGCGAGCGTGATCTCAGGGCAGCCGTGACGAAGCTCCGGTTGTACCTCGAGGATGACCGGACAGTGTCCGTGTTGGTGACACACGTGAAGGAGTCGGTCGCGGATGGGTATATGGGGTATAGGGAGCTCGTGTGGAATATGTATGCTGGAGTTCTCAAGGGGGTGGTTGTCTCGCAAGAGGACTTGAAGGAGAAGCTGAGCGTTATATGTGATGAGTGAAAGTGTTTTGTGTACTATGATATATCAGGTCGATCGTAATACACTGAGGTAGAATCAACATCGTGGACGTCGCTCTCCCGTCCCTCAAACGTTCACGAGCTCACCTCACTGAGTTTCCTGTCTGAATGGGAACGTCGTGAGCCAGTTCGAGCAGTGTGACCCTGCTGGTGACGTTTATGAGGTTCGATGCCTCACTCCCGTGGGCTAGATTGACATTTAAAAAAGGTCAGCTAACACAAAAGATGTTTGTAAACCGAACCTCAAACGAAGCAACAAATTATACCGCTGCGGATCATCAATGGTGAGGCAATGTATGTTATAGCACTCCTTCGCTAGTGCCTTTGTTAAAGAAGATAGCACCACCATCCGTGAGTCGATATTGCAGTGCGGTGGTACGAGTGATCACCCGTTGTGAAGGTTCGCTTTCCGTGGGGCCCAGATGCAGACATAGCTGTCAATGGGTCGTTGGACTTTGTAGGTTGGAATGAGAAGACGTACGACTTACTTCGCCACTGACAGCACCACTACGGCCGCTTGAAAGAGGTCTCACCTCCACATGGTATGAACACAATTGCAAGAGATGCCGGAAAAGAGTGTCCGGTTCTGATCGGTTGAGAACATGATGGCGTATCACGAGGGTCATAGCACTCTACCAAGCCCAAGCGTCAAATTCTGCAAGCAGTGGTCTCGAATGATTTCATACCTTGAGGCAGAAAGCCCGCAAAGCGCGACAGAAACGTGATAGTTCCAAGGGAGAGAATCCAAGCCATTCAAGAGTGGCGATATCGTCTAGGATCACGAGACCCCTTCCGTCGCCATCGTTTTTATTGACCAGTTCCTTCAATGTGACGAGATCGAGGATACGTTTCAAACTCGGGTCTCTAGAACTTGCGTCGCGGTGTTGGACATCTGAATCCGAGTCCAGGTGCGCGTACAGATCAATGAAGTCGAATTTTCCGTTTTGCGAGATGTTCAAGTTCTTTGAGGGGAGGTGGTTCTCAATATTTTGAAAAGACGGACGAAACTTTCTGTACGCACTGACTTGGAAGCTACTGATCTGATTCGTTCCATGTCCTCTGAGACGGAAAGCAGGAGACAACGGGACTGTTTCGATTCCTTCAAGTGCAGATTGATAAACCGGTGGATCAGGAAATCTGCAGGAGCGTTGAGCTCGTCTGTGATTAGTATAAGCCCTGCATGTGAGACGAGCTCAGGAGGTGGAAACGACTGCATCGTTCACTGTCCGATTCCAAGTTGTTGATCGCGGTCGTTTACCTTGTTCACTAAATCGGTGTCACCGCCTCAATTCATACCACCAAGATCGATCTCAGCAACGTTGGTTTGTCTGTCACAGTCTGAGAGCTGTACACATGTTGATCTCAAGAAACTATTCAGCGTTTGCTTTCCCTCGTCTGACTGGCACGCAATGGCCGAGGCAACGTTCGACTCACTCTTTGGGTCGTCCGTCCTTGAAGTTATCACGCCAGACACCTCCGTATCATTCCCGGACGATGTCTCATTGGCAGACGAATGGCTAGCCAGCATAAGAGAACCTCGAACAGAAAGAAAGCAGGCTTTCTTCGGTGAGGTACATTGCACGAAGATCTGTCCTGCATCGAAGCTAACGAGGTTTCTAGACGAGCAGTTAAATCTCCTTGTCGTGATGGAAATGAGGCATCCGTTACCAAATACCCCGCCTGATCACAGCGACCCTCCGCGGCGTCTCGTAGAGTTCCTCAGTCACGTACAAGTATCCCTAGAGGCAATGTATATCTCGCAGCAGCCGAGCCAAGATAGACCAGAAATTGCGAGTCTCGTCCCCCCTCGCACGTCATCCATGCCAAATGAACGTTTACTCGCCCTTCACCCCTCGATATTTCCTCCCACTACTCCAAATCCAATCCCTTCGACTGCCGAGGTTGATCGCAGGTATGTTCAATCAGAGGGAACGATGCTTTTCTCCAGCATATGGGGAACGAGGAAACCTCCGGAACAGTCGCAGGAAAGGTTCGCACTCCTCTTTTCGGAGGCAAGGGGATCATGGATTGCCGTGTATGAGCTTTCATTGATTGTGTGTAAGCGAGACCAGCACATCTTGATAATTTGTCGAGGGTTAACTTAGTTCGCAGCATATCTCCGCCTCCCCTTCTCTGATCCTCTGCTTTGCCTCACCGCATCTACTACATTGCGAGACAAGGCCCTATCTTTCTCCCAAACATCTCATCCGCTCGTGTCATTTCTTGTTAGGAAGAACATGATTCCCCAACAGGATCCCGGGACAGAAGTAGATGGTGAAAGTGGGGAGGAAGATAGCGGGGATGATGAAACGGGCTTTGAGGAGGTGAATCTGCTGGAAGGGCTATCGACAGGTAGGTCTGCTTCATATAAGAGGCGCATTTTCGACTCAACCTTCCTTCAAGTCGGTCCCAGCATGTCGCCGGAGTCAGAGCCACTCCACCTTCCCTCCAGCCGGCTGGGGAACATCACTCGTCGACGGTTATTCACTCTCCCACCCGTATCCACATCGACTGACGCTCCAGCTCCACCTCCAAGTTCCAAGCGAGGTCCGAACCATATCTTGCGAAAGTCCTTCCGCAAGATTTTGCAGACAGTCTCGGGATTCCGTGTACGAATGCGCACGGTATTCGTTCCTCATGTGTTATTGCCGAAGGACCCTTCTGCACCCAGAAATGATATCGAGAACGACGATTTCGAGAGTGGAAATGAAGAACGGGAGGCAGGCAACAGTGAACGCACTGTGGTCCTTTGCGTCGAGGTAGAGAACTCTGGGGAGTCTGGCCCGACTATCGGTTTCTCTCTTGAACGTTTAGATGTGAAGATCAGTGGGGAAGGCGTAACTGCACGATTGATCGGATGGGGAGAGGGCGCTTTTAACCCCGATATCGAAAAGCAGCTTTTCCCTTTACTCGTCGGATCGATGGAACAATACAACATTCTCTACGTCGTATTCTTCTGGAATACGCCCAACGATCAAGACCTCTCGCTCATGGGCCGGAGCACCGTTGGGATCTCTGAATTGGAGCGAGCGGTCACGCTCACTGTTTACGGAAGACCATATCTTACAGGCGATAAACAAGGCGAAAATACTGTGCTATCCTATCCGACTCAAACATTCTCTTCTCGCTGGAACTGCATTCTCGATCTATCATCCAGACCTCGGGACGAGCCCGTTGACTTTTATGGACCCTCAGGCGTAGGACGTAGCGCCCTCCCCGAACCTCCTTCACCCTTCCCAGGCCGAACCGCCGTCTCCTCTGTCTTTCCTCCCCCTCAGACTGGCAAGCTCCCTCCTCAAGCAATCGCAGGTAAACGACACACCCTTCCGGGCGGTGGTATAACCGCCATGCGCGCCATCAACCCTTCCGCCAATAGCCGTCTCTCCCTCCCACCACGCGAACACGCAGGGTCCCCTTCCATACCTGTTCAAGCTCAAGGGTTTGCGTTCACGCCTCCATCGATCGCATTTCAGGCATTCAATCGATCACCTTCAACAACGTATGGAATGACACCAATGGTGCCACCACCCCCTGGTGCATTCGGCACGCCACCGATGGACCTTCCGGCACAGGCGTTCGTTACACCGCCTACCCCCGCCTACCCGGCGTTCCCTCCAAATACTCAAAGTACAGGAAACATGCCACAGATCCATGCATTGGGGACTCAACAAGCTTCTTCAGGACCGAGCATGGACGTAAGACGGGAGAGAGGATTGGGAATGTCGAGTCCGGTACCGCAGACACCGTTGCCGATGGTTCTCGGTGGTCAGACCGATCATCGGGTGGAACCTTCCGCAGCGCCCTCTGGAGAGCCCGTCGTCGTCTCTGTGGGCCTCTTACCTGCCGAATCTGGCGAGAGCAAGGACGATCCGTTCGGACCGAGGATGATATATCCCTCTGATCAGTTCACGTTGGATATCTTCGTATTCAATCAGAGCTCATGGACCAGGAGGTTCGAGGTCAGCTACTCAGATGCGGATAAACGACAGCGGAGGAAGATCGAACAGAGCAAGGCTACGACGGGATCGAAGGGCAAGGTTGATCTAGAGGAAATCAAGGCCTCTATCTGTCCTCCTGGGATTTTACCCCTCCAGAACCGAGTGAGAGTCGGGTGAGTCGAGATCGACATATTTGTTAGCAATTTCCTTCCGAGATCTGACGTGCTTCTGTAGACCACTTCGCCCGTCTACCTGCCAGTCCGTTCGCATGGATTTTCTCGCCATATCTCCTGGCGTTCACTCTGTCGATATCCTGACACTGACAGATATCGAGTCCGGGTATGCAGTTAACCTACGGTAAGCATAAGACACGGCCGCTTCTCTTGTAGGTGCTCATGCAACCCTAGATCTGTTCTGGATATTGTCGTCCATGAACGTAGAGTAGAAGAGTCCGAGCCCTCTGGGTTTTCTTAATATGCAATGTAATTTCTTGGGGATATTGATAAAGACATCTGGAGAAGAAGGCATACCGAAAGGATATTGCAGGAAAACAAGAGAATGAATATACAAGAAAGATGAGACACAACAAGAGACTAGGACACCTGATTGTACATGGTAGGGGATGTCCTTCCGCGGGAGCATTGAGCTGATGTGAATCCAAAATAAGTTTGGGTGGGAGAGGGTGGGGAGAGTCACGGCATGCAAATACGATTATAGCCATTGAGACCTGTCCCAGCCAGGATCCTGCAGGAATGCACAAAGGACTTTGCTGCCAGTCTAGAGAAGGAAAAGTCAAAAAGAGCGTCAAACCTGCACAGCATGGTTGCGACGTACCTGCAGAAGAGGATGACCGGCAACGACGCTAAGGAACCGCTCGAGTCCTTCCCTCCGTGCTTCAATGACTTCATCTGAGAATCTGTTGGTGAAGACTTTGCCTGGGAGGGGAGGAATGTTGACTCGAGTAGACTCCCGTTCGAGGATATCCCTGAACGCCTCAAAGTCGGAGTAACGGCGTCTCACGAGGGAGTGACGCAATTTGAATGCAGGGATGTTGGTCTAAACCATCCACGTCATCAGTTTTAACGGGAAGAAAGCAGAGCCATCGACCGAGGACGTACTTTGCACACGATCTCATAGTCGGTAAACATCTTCCGACCGAATCCTAAGATACAGTTAGCCACAATGTGAGGAATGAGGGCGACGTGGACTTGCCGTGTGTCTGAGGATTTCGCACCTCAATTTCCAAAAAGCTCTCTGGAACGCTGTACATTTCTTCGATCTACAATGCGCTTGCTCACGTTTATTCAGGGGTATAGAGAATGGATCTGGAACTACATACGGTTTGTTCACGCGAGCCGAGACGGGGCTCTTCAAACGCAGTGCTGCGAGCAAAGGGAGAGACAGTCGCCATGGTCGTCGTTGGGAATCAAGAAGCGGTTATCGCGGCGTCGCAGCATGTCACGTTTGGTCACACTTTGAATTATGTGACTCTACTCCAGGCGTTCATTTTCTACTATCTCGTAGTATCCTTGGATGACTCTGTATTCTACTCATAAATATATAGGTGCCAAATTAAACACAAAGAAGAGATTTAGCTTCGCTTCTGATGATAATAATCAGTCCCTTGTATGAAACCGGACACACGGCCACTAACCCTCAATTAACCCAAGTCCTTGCACTCTGGAACAGCTTGAACCAAGGACCTGTACCCTTCCAACTTTCCGAGAACGAAGGCGGATACCAACTATTGCTATCCAGCGTGGTCGCCCGCTCGGGATGAGGCATCAGCGCAAGCACCCTTCCGTCTGGTGTCTGCACTCCAGCCATACCGTCAACGCTCCCATTAGGGTTCATGGGGTATATTTCGGTTGGCAATCCATTGGAATCGACATACTGGCTGGCGACGAGGCCTGCAGATCGCAATGCCTGCAGTTGCGCGTCACCCTGCGCGAACGACACACGACCCTCTCCATGCGCAACGGGTACCGGAAGCTTGGAGCCTACCATGTCGCGCAGGAACACGGACCGTCGCGTAGCCTCGCTCTCTGAGATCCGGACCATGCAGACACGTGCTTCGAAACGCTCGCTCGCGTTCTGCTTGAGATCGGGCCAATTAGACGCGCCAGGTATCAGCTCACGGAGGTGGCTGAGGAATTGACATCCGTTACAGACGCCAAGCGTGAACGTGCCCTCGTTCTCGAAGAATTGTTTGAATTCTTTCCTTGCGGTATCGTTCAGACGAACTGAATGAGCCCAACCTTTTCCGGCGCCAAGGACGTCACCATAAGAGAACCCACCACACGCGGCTAGCCCACGGAAGTCGGCCAAAGAGAGTTCCCCGCTCAGGAGGTCGGTCATATGAACATCGATAGCGTCGAAGCCAGCCTCGGTGAATGCCCAAGCCATTTCGACCTGACCGTTGACACCTTGCTCTCGGAGAATGGCGACTTTCGGACGGTGTGTTAGATCGCGGAAAGGAGAGGAATTGTATGCGAAGGTGATTTCATAATAGATGCCCTTGTAGCTTGAGTCGCTTATGAGGCCAAATTCTTGTTTTGCAGCAGTGGGGTTGTCGCGGAGGCTTTGCATCCTGAATGACGTTTCCGACCAAATTTCTTGGAGCTCTCCTCGGGTACGAGAGAAGAGCACGCTAGAATTCTTGCGGATGACGAAAGCTTGATCGGTGGAATCCTCCCGCACGGTCCCGATCTCGAAAATCGCGCAGATTGGGAAGCCTGCACCAGCGAACGTAGCCTTCAGCTCTTCAAGAGCAGACTTGCGCACTTGCATGACCGCGCCAAGTTCTTCGTTGAACAAAGTTGCGACAGCATCGTCAGACGTGTCCAAGGCATCAAGTAAGACATCTACGCTGACATGGCCTGCGAAAGCCATCTCTGCGAGGGTCGTGAACAATCCACCGTCGGAGCGATCATGGTATGCAAGGACCAAGCCCGCCTTCCTAGCCTTCTGGCAGCCGCCGAAGAAAGTCTTGAGAACGGCAGGATCAACTACATCAGGTGCCTCCGACCCAATCTCCTTGAACACCTGCGCTAGTGCTGATCCACCCATACGTTTGTTCCCTCCTGCCAGGTCGATGAACACGAGCACAGTTGGCTCACCGACGTCCATGCGAAGTTGTGGTGTCCAAGTCGCACTGACGTCGTCGACAGCAGCAAATGCAGTCACTATGAGGGAAAGAGGTGCGCTGACTTCTCGCTGTTCGTCTCCTTGCTTCCACTTCATCGACATAGACATCGAGTCCTTGCCAACCGGCACGCTCACTCCGAGAGCGGGGCAGAGCTCCATGCCCACTGCGGTAACAGCGTCGTATAATCCCGCGCCCTCCCCCTCCTTCGATGCAGCACACATCCAGTTGGCACTTAGCTTGACGGAAGAGAGATCCGAGATAGAGGCTGCAGCGAGGTTGGTAAGGGACTCGGCAATCGCCATGCGCGCCGATGCGGCGGGACTAAGGAGAGCGACTGGAGTCCTCTCGCCCATGGCCATGGCCTCTCCAGCAATGACGTCAAAACCGTAGGAAGACCGGGTAACAGCGACATCGGCGACAGGGACTTGCCAAGGGCCCACCATCTGATCGCGAGTCACTAAACCAGTGATGGACCTATCCCCAATGGTGATAAGGAAGGATTTGGAACCAACGGAAGGGAGGTGGAGCACACGGTCGACTGCAGCTGAGATGGGATCGGTGACGTTGCGAAGATACGTGGAAAGGGATGTATCGAATTGCTTGAATGCAATCATTCGTGCTTTGTCCTTGCGGGACATACGAGGGGGCTTTCCGAAGAGGGTTGACATTTTCAGATTGATGACGTCCTGGCCGAGCAGGCGGTCGGTGACGATGATCTGCTCTTCTTTGGTGGCATGACCGACGATGGAGAATGGGCATCGTTCTCGTTTAGCGATCGTTTCGAAACAGCTGGTCTTGTCTGCGGAGACAGCGAGCACGTATCGTTCCTGACTCTCGTTGCACCAGATCTCCATGGGTGACATCGAGCTATCCGCAACAAGAACGTCTCGTATTTCGAATCTCGCTCCTAGTCCAGAGTCGTGCACCAGTTCAGGCAAGGCATTCGACAGCCCACCTGCACCGACATCGTGGATGCTTTGGATCGGGCTTCCCTCTCCCAATCCCACGCACGCATCAATGACCTGCTGACACCGCCTCTGCATCTCAGCGTTGTCACGTTGCACGGACGCGAAGTCAAGCTCTGCTGAGCTGGCACCGGACACCTGACTCGACGCAGCTCCACCTCCCAATCCGATCAACATCCCGGGCCCTCCTAGGACAATGACCTTCGCGCCTGGTTCGATAGCCGACTTCATTGCAAAGTTGGGCCGTACGTTCCCGTAACCCCCTGCAATCATGATGGGTTTATGGTATCCCCTGATCTCTGTCTTCGTCCCATCTTCTGAGGCAGGTATCGATTCAGAGAACGTACGGAAGTATCCCGCAAGAGCCGGTCGCCCAAACTCATTGTTGAATGCGCTCGCACCCAACGGACCATCGATCATGATTTCCAATGCTGACGCAATATGAGAGGGTCGACCAAAGTCAGTTTCCCATGGTTGCTCATAGCCCGGAATGAGGAGGTTGGACACGGTGAACCCAGCCAACCCAGCTTTTGGTTTGGATCCTCGGCCGACAGCACCTTCGTCTCGGATCTCACCACCGGAGCCTGTTGCTGCTCCTGGGTATGGGGACACAGCTGTAGGGTGGTTGTGGGTCTCAACCTTGATGAGGATGGGGTTTGGTTCGACTGTCGAGGTATATAATTGTTCGTCTTTAGATCCTTCACGCAAGACTCCGAATCTAGGCACGGTGGGCCCTTCGAGGACGGCAGCGTTATCGGAGTATGCAGAGATTGCTTTCTTAAGGCTCTTCTCCTCGGTGTTTCTGATCATTTGGAAGAGGGATTTGTCACGGGTGGTCTCGTCGATGGTCCATGATGCATTGAAGATCTTGTGTCTGCAGTGCTCTGAGTTGACTTGCGCGAACATGAAGAGCTCGGCATCGGTGGGATTCCGGTTGATTGGGGAAGCTCCAGCGACGAAAGCGTCGACTAGGTAGTCGATTTCGTCGGATGCGAGGGCGAGACCGAGCGTTCTGTTGGCTGTAGAGAGACGCTCTCTGGCAGAGACGGCATCTGTAGCTTCTTCAGGTCTCTTCAGCTCCACCGTCCTCAAAGGCCCAGGCTCCTGATGCCTGAATATAACGTCTTCATGGGGTAGAGAGAGGTGGATGAGCTGGGTCATGCGATCGTGCAGTAGTTGCGAAATTGCAGAAATGATTGTCTGGCCTAGCGATTTGTCTTGTTTCAGGGTGAAAACGTAGGCGACACCTCGCTCGAGTCTGAGGATGTGCTGTCCGAGGTTGCAGATCCCTGCAATATCCGTTGCTTTGCTGCTCCAGGGAGATATGGAGCCTGCTCTGGGAATGACGTAGGCAACGTTTTGACGGTTTTGTAGAGCGGTTGAGGTGCCGGGTAGTTGGATGTGGTCGCCGTAGTCGAGGAGGGCTGTCAACGATTCGCGATGGGAAGAACCTCCTTGGCTGAGATCCTGCTCGATAGTAGGTGTACGACACTTGACAAGGTGGATGTACACCGCGTCTACAGACTCTACGTCGTCATTTATGACCTGGATGTCGCGCAAAAGCGTTTGTCGCCTTGTTTCTGTGAGGGCGGATGATCCAGGGAGAACGAGCATGTTTGGCTGCAAGACAAGAGATATTTACAGAGATCGTGAGGGTAGAAGGATAGCACTCACTAATTTGTTTTGTTAGCCCGGGATCATCAACGAGAGTGAGCTGGTCGATCATATCTTGAGAAAATCGATGACCGTCTCGTTATCTTATCTTATCTAAGGAATCACACCAACGCGATCAGTCACGCGTCACGCGTCAGTCACAAACGCGTTCCTCTCCTCGTCCGTCATGTCGATACCAGCAACACCTTCTCGTCGTTCGAAACGATACCAACAACTCGTCACGCCCGTACACCCCAGCGCATGGGCGGACAAATCCACATCATGGAGTTCCGAACCATTCCACGTCAGACCGTCCATACCAGAAGACTACCAGGCCCTCACAGAGGACGAGGATTGGAAACCCACTCCTGGAATGCAAACCGCGTTTTACCCCTCATTTACCCGCTCGAAACCTCAACGACCATCATCCATCAGAGGCAAGCCACGATCTGCGAGGTCGGGAGGAAGTACTCAGGAGGTATATAACGTCGGTGACACGGTTTGTGTCTCGACGGGCACTGCCAAGTACGACAGCGTTGGTGTAATTGCATCCATGTGGGAGCTCAGAACGGATGAGTCGGAAGAATCGCAGTCAAACATGTTTATCCGGATACATTGGTTTCAACACCCAATTGAACTTCCAAGCATCCGCCCGAAGCGAGAACACACCGAGGTGAGCCACCGCACTGCAGCCTTCTTTCCGACTTTAATAATCTGGGTTTTGAAGAACGAAGTGTACTTTACTCTTGCCACAGAGGCAATCATACCACCGTCGAATATCGTCCGCCCTTGCACAATAACCGACCAGCCTCCCGTGGAAGACGCACCCAGAACTTTACTCTCCAAGGGTCGGAGAACAGCGGGTTTTAACTCAAATAATATCAGTGTCTTCTACTGCCGTTTCGCCCTTGATTCCAGGAAAGGACTCTATTACGATTTCTCATGGGCTCGTCATAAAGCGCGTGCGCTCTCAGAATCAGTCGAAGAACAGACCAGCGGAGGATCGTGGAATGTTCTTGTTCAGTATTCAAGCGGCAAGGCTACCCGGGCGAAACGCCGCAGACTGAAAAAGGTTGACGAAGAAGAAGAATTGTCGACACGAGGATCCGACGCTGACTACGAATACCAAGAAGATAATAACGAAGACAACGAACTCCCTTCCATCGCTAACGAGGAGCTGGACTCAAAATCTAATTCCGAGAGCTCACCTACTGAGCTGGCTGACGATGACTTGCTAAAAACTCCTTCCCGGAAACGCAAACGCACGGTCGGCACCCCATCCAAGTCTACGCCACGCAAACCTCGCGCGGCCAAGCTAGCAGCTCCAACTCCCCATTCGAAAGCTGCCATCCGCAAACGAAATAATCGCAAAGTGCCTGCGCTGCGCATACCCCCTCCAAATCTGACACAGGAGCATTATCAGCAACTACAAAAACTGCCCCAAGACGCGTGGTTAAGAGCCATGCACGTTCTACATGTAGCTGCTCGCCCGGACGTATTGCCTTGTCGCGAAGAAGAGTATAGTCGTGTATTGCGTACTGTGGAGGATCTTCTTGAAGAAGGGAGCGGCGGATGTGTTTGTGCGTCTCTTACCACCTCGTGAGGAAACGTCTAACCGGCTATTCTAGATATCTCAGGCGTTCCTGGGACTGGCAAAACAGCTACCGTACATGCAGTTGTACGAGAACTCAAACGCATGGCAGAGAACGGGGTACGTCTCTCAGTTTCACTAGCGATCTCTCTTACCCTTTTCCAGGAAACCATCCCCTTCACTTATGTCGAAATTAACGGGCTTAGAATTCCAGAGCCTTCAGCGGCTTACAACCTCCTCTGGGAGACAGTTTCTGGTCATGATATCGCTACAGGTCATCTTAAAGTCAGTTCAAAAGAAGCATTGAAACGACTCAGCAGCCATTTCGGCGCTGGCGTCAGAGCGGGCCCTGGTGGCCACGCATGGTTCGTGCTTCGGTGTGGCTGGCGCAATATTTCCCAACAACTAACCGGATATGTAGCGTCGTATTGATGGACGAACTAGACCAGCTAGTGACGACAAAGCAAGATGTCGTCTATAACTTTTTCAATTGGCCAACATTATCCGGTTCAAAGCTCATCGTTCTTGCAGTGGCGAACACGATGGACCTTCCAGAGAGGGTCGGTGGACGTGTGCGCAGTCGTATAGGTAGGGTGTGTTGGTTACCTCGCCTGTCGCTTCTAACCATGACGACAAGGCATGACCCGAATAAACTTCCACCCATATACAACCCCACAACTCGAGAAAATAGTCCATGCACGGATCCTCGCTTCCACAGAACATCTTCCGTCCGAGTACCAACGTGATGTAGTCTCTCCTGATGCCATTAAGTTTGCATCCATGAAAGTGTCTTCCATCTCTGGTGATGCACGGCGTGTCCTCGACATTTGTCGACGTGCCGTCGAGCTCGTGCATCCAAAGGGCAAGACGGCTGGTATGGATGACGTGAGGGAGGTCATCAAGGTAATGCAGAATAGTCCGACAGCCGCATTCTTAAAGGAGTTGAGTTTGCACGAGAGGATTATGCTGGCTTCTTTAGTAAAGTGCACGAAGAGAGAGGGCGTAGAAGAGATCCAATGGGGGGAGGTGGGTATTCACTGATTATCTCAGTGGATTTCTAACCTTTGTGATGCTCAACAGATTGAGAAACAACATCTCATTTACGTGGAAACACTCGGAGAGGGTGAATCGACGCGAGTTCCAGCGCTTGGAGAACTGACTTTCGTTTTGGATTCCCTCCTTGCTTCGCGGGCGATGCTCATGGAGGAAGGGCTTGCAGCTGCACGAAAACCGGTAGTCGAGCGGAAGGTCGTTCTCAATCTAGAACAGGCCGAGGTCGAGAGAGTCCTCAGCGACGTCGGGGGGAAGGTATGGACGGCTGCACTGGGTGCATCATGATAGACGTCTTCATCTGTATCATCTGAACGCTACATCGACGGTGAATCCGAAAAACGCCAGAAGATCTTGACGAGCGCCCCAGCATTCGATACCACCTCGGAATTGAAGGCAAGATGTCGATGACCAGAGCGATGGTAAACGGACATGATCGGATTTCTCCAACGGATGATCACTGCATTCGGGAACAACTTGCATCAGGAGAGGGGGTCCTGGTTCGTCTCATGCCGCGAGTGCAACACCGACCACGAGGATCTCGGAGCACACTTGATGTACGAACTTCAGATCCAGAACTAGCAACTGCTTTGATATGCTGCCGACTATCCTCTCACGGCCGCAAATTACTCGGGATCTTATGTTGCCTGGACTTTGTCCAGCCCTCGCCATAATTATGCGCTTCGCTACAACTTGCGAGGTTGATAACCTTGCCCGCTTTATAAGTCTAGGCTGGTTGTTTGAGAAGGGCAGTCGCGAAGCCCAGTGTCATCGCCCATTGACCCCGGGAATTTTATTCAAGCCATACCCACACGCGACTGAGTTCGTGATTCTCAATATTTTCGTTCGCATCCAAGTGGTGCGGGAAAGTTATTCTCGCGGTCAATTGGCAGATCTCACCGAGTCCTCTCATTTAGCGCTCTTCCATTTCTCTGACCCGTCATGGGCAAGTTCACTATCAGCTCGTTCCTCCGTGAGCAATGGGCGACTATTCCCGTCCCCAGTGCGGATGTCAGCGACAAATCGATCGTTGTCACCGGTGCAAACGTTGGGCTTGGCTTCGAAGCCGCTGTTCATCTTGCGAAACTCAAATCGAAGAGACTACTTATCACCGCCCGTGATGAGGCCAAGTGCAAGCAAGCCAAGGAAGGTGCGAGTTGGGTGCATGTATGCGCCCGAAAGACATTGTTGAGGCGTGATCTTTGATGCAGACGTCGAACAACGGTCGACGATCAAGACGGTTGATGCTTGGCCTCTCGAGCTGGGCTCGTTCGACTCCGTGCGCAGGTTTGCTGACAGGATCGAAGCAGAAGGTCATCCGGTGAATGCCTTCATCGCCAGTGCTGCTGTGTCAACTATGACCTATGGAAAGACCAGAGACGGATGGGAGACCACGTTCGTCCCAGACAACGCACGTAGCAAAAACCTGTTGACTTTTCCTTTGATTTACTAGACTGCAAGTGAACTACCTGTCGACTGTCCTACTGAGCATCTTGATGCTGCCTCACCTCGTCAAGTCGACGACGCCGGAGAATGCCTCAAGACTCGTCATCGTCACCAGCGAGCTCCATTTTTTAGCCAAGAAGCTCAAAAATCCAACCAGCTGGCCCAGCATTCTCGGAAAGCTGAATGATCCAGAATACTGCACGTCATCGTAAGTTTTCACCGCACCGCACGGCGGCTGACTCAATCGCATTGATACCGATTCACGCGCGTGTAGCGTCATGCGAAAGCGGTATGAGCTGTCCAAGCGTGAGTGAAAACCCCCGCGTTTCAGAGTATATGCTGCAGGTGTTGATGAAGAACGACGTGACAGTGCTAGAAGTAATGTTCGTTCGTGAGCTTGCTTCTCGTTTGCCGAACCCGACGCCTGTGTCTGTCTCTGCCATCAACCCTGGGTTCTGTCACTCCCGTCTCACGCGCACGATCGAGAGCAATCCGATCGTCAGCGTCGTCGTGCGCATGATGAAGGCCTTACTGGCACGCACAACCGAAGTTGGGAGTCGTACACTGGTAAATCCCGCCGTGGAACCTGATGAGAGGGGGAGACATGGACGGTACGTATCTTGTTGTGATGTCGCTGAAGAGAGCGATTACGTGTTGAGCGAGGAGGGGAAGGAGATCTCGAGGCGTCTTTGGGTAAGCGTCCCGTGCACCTCGTCGATAGGGATGACGCTTTACTGATTCGTTTTTTTTCTCCCTTGAAGACGGAAACGGTGGAGATTCTGGGCAAGGTCGATCCGAGAGTGAATGTGATTATATCTGAGTACTTGTTGGCTCGTTGAGCTCTCTGTTTCGATGCATAAGTTTTTATGGGACACTGGTTCTGGCTGGTTGTGGATATGTACGATAGATGAGTGTGTATTTTATGCTATCCTAACGTGCAATGGAAGATACGGGACGTCACGCGTCAATGCCTAAAGAAGTTTCAAACCTACACTGGTCCACTGTACCTTATTAGCCAACAGGTTTTACGGTGATTTTCACCCAAAGGAAAATTAAACAAGATTCAAAGGAAATCATTATGAACAAATTCAAAGATCCTGATGTCGTCCGAATCAGCTATCTGCATCACGTAGCAAACCCTGCCAGTCAACGCCTGAAACTGCAGTGCCGGGAAGTACCTCTCAGTAAGCACGGACAAATCTCTCCTGGGCCCAAGATCAACACGACAAAGTGGACCGCTGGCGTCCACAGAAAAGGTCCGAATACCCCTCTGCGTGTCATAGCACACCCCACGTCCAAACCCATCCTGCGAGCTCGCTACATCTGCAAAGATCGTTCCGTCCTGGTAAGAAAAGAGAGGGGTGAACTGTGTGAGTTTGATCGTTCCCACTCCGGGAGATGGAGATAGAGTGAGGTCGATGGCATTGTAAACGGTCTTGTAACCCACGGAATCAGAACCTTCCAGGTGATGATTCATCAGTCGTATTTCTGTACTCTTCAAGCCCGAAACATTAGTGCCCACGTTTTCACGGAGAACCCATTCGGGCGATTGAATGATCCTGCATATGCCTTCGTGCGTCATCCGTAACACGCCATCGTCACCGGTAGTCCCATCAGGATCATTTTCAGAAGGGAGGGAAAACGCTTGTATGAGGAAGTCGGGATCACCCTGAGGATATACCTCCCAATCGTCTTGGCAAAAAGTGAGAAGAATGTGGGTATCTGTTAAGCGGGGGTTCGTGAACGACAAGTTATAACCACCATCCGTGAAACGATCGAGTTCTTCAGGTGCCTGTCATGATAGCTCACGTTATGTTTAGATGTACATATGACAACCAGACAAACCTACCAGCGCAGATTCAAACGGTGGAAGACGGTATATCTTCTCGGTTATCACGTCGAGCAAGGCGAGAGTGTCACCTTGGAAACCAGCCATGCGGATGTATCGTGGACTTGCAGTGATAGAGTTTATTGCATCGTCCCGTGGAAACGAAAGCGAGGTGGCGGACTCGAGTGATAGTGAAGAACAAGAATGACCAACGATCTTCAGTAGAATGCTATCTCATGTTCATCCCGTCGATCAGCAGTTCGACGCTCAAAGATAAATACGTACAGTGAAGAGCCTGGACTGTTACCCATGACGAGAGCATATGTGATAGGATGACCAGCGAGAGTAACCGTGTCAACACACATGAAGCGACTGAGGCTTGTATTTGGGTCGTCCAACCGAAACAAGACATGCGTTTGCGCGTCATCCGAGTCGAGGTTGCGGTAGACTACGGATTCATCGACGGTTGTGATAAACCATGATCCCCATTGCGGGAAATGCCACCGTGACTTGTGCAGTGTCAAATGGTCGCCAAATTTTGGGAATGTGCGACAAGCAGGGAGACGAAGACAACGAGCGGACCAAGGTTCCATCTTTGCGGATTGGACTGAAACACGCTCCAGGAACTCCAATGCCTGTTTGTCATCCGTACGTGCAAATGGACCTGGGGGTCGGGGCAGGGCGACACTCTTGTAAGCACGGATCCAGACGGAGGGCTGGTAAGTCAGTGGGGATAAAATCTTAGAGACCTAGAAGCATTGATCCAACATTGGCGTCAGCGGCGAATCGAGAAAAAGGTATTCTCAGCAATCATACCTGCCGAAGACGGATCATATCTGGTGGTAAGAGAAAGGATATAATATGAAGAAGGATGTCTATTGGAAGATTTGCGAGTCCTGACATGGACATCCGAGTCCTAGATGTCAAGTTGAAAGGTGGAGCAACTTGAACTACCCTATGGTTCGGCGAGTCAGACGATTTTATGGTGCATGAACACATTGTATCCGTGACGGTATCGACTCTGAATACATTTGTAATCCGACTACCAGCGGACTGAGGGCCCTGAGAAGGCTATTCTCTAAAGATACATCAGCTATCGTGTGCGTGAAGGGGTGGAGGTGCGTGTGTGAATGTGCAAGTAAACAATATACATATCACGTCAATCAGAGCGAGATTGACAGAGATTAACGTCAGTGGACAACATATGTAGACGTCTAGAGCGTACATCCGAGAATCCCAGAGGCAAGGTTACACGTTACAAGGAGACAAAGGAGGGCTACAAAGCAAAGCCGGCGAAAGGATTTGTGGTCCTCTTCGCTGGCGTCTTCGCCGGACTCACAACGCGGGCGTCGTCATCGAAAGGGGTAGCGAACGGATCGACCGCATCGCTCTGGAATGGCGCATCTGGGTTGGTAAGAAGCCGTGAGGTGGAACGAGTCGACTGGTGTTGACTGGTGGGACCTGCTAACATCGGTGGGGAGACAGGGACTGGAACGGTCAACGAACGTTGGTGTTTCTCCGAAGAGGCGGCATTGGTGTGTGAAGCGAGGAACGTTGGATAGAGAGCGAGATAGACAGGTTGTTGGGAGGCGGGCTGTTCCTCGAAGGCGTTGTGGAGTGGCATGGCTAGAGGACCGTGCTCGGGAGGGGTCGCACCAACGTCCAAAGGAACGTTCACATTTCGCATGCGCGAACGGGGAGGAGGTGGAGGTGGAGGATTAGTCAGGGGGATGGCTTTCTTCGGGGGGACATTCCTCACCCAGGGAAGCGCGGGAGGTACAGGGGAGACAGCAGAAGAGTTTTCGCGCGTAAGCGAGGGGGTGGTATCAATCTCTGGGAAGCCTTTCGGTGTAGCCGTCGAGGCTTGCGCGACCGAGATCGATAGCTGAGGACGGGACCCGGGAGCGCGAGATGACGATCTGTTGACAACAAACTCCGAAATCGATGGAGCGGTCTCCTTCGAGAACAAACCAGTCATGGGTTTTAACCAGGTGGACTTGGGCTTGTCGCTGTCCGACTTTTCCGCATCATCCTCGCTCTTCTTCCTCCTCAGGTTCATGAACCTCATCGGATGACTGATGACTCGACTGAGCGCAAGCGTTCGCTGAGGCTGTTCCTTGTCCTTTTCTCCCTCGCGGAAGAAGCTATCCCAACTCTTCTCGAAGGTTGGCTCCAGCGATTTCAGAGGGTGATTGGGAGGAGGGGTTTGATTGGAGTGGTGGAAAAGGTTGGGGGCAAAGGGTGAGCCGGCTTCAGGAAGAGGGGTGAACGAACGCAAAGGAGGATCAGGTAGACCCTGGCCCTTCTCGGTATCGACTGCACGAGGCGCTCCGTCCCTGTATGGGGTGACAAATCCCTCGAGGCCATCTCGCTGCTCCTTTTGCCATTTCCGCTTCTTGTATGCTTCCACCCAGTTCTTGCCATATGAATGCCAAAAAACGATGGCAAGACCCATGAGAACGACCACTCCCCATAAAGCAATGAATAGAGCGAACATAAACCGTTCTTGCTTCAGAGAGTCAACGTAAGTCGCCACGAGTCTGCCGATGAGACCCTGAGAGTCGTTCTGACCTCCACCGATGGCAGCAGTGGCGATGGGCTGTGTGATCTCATTGACGCTGGAAGGGGAAAGGACAAGAACTGTCTCGTTGACACGGGGGAGATTGACGTTAAGGTTCTGATTGAGGAAAGTGAGTGCCTCTTCGAGCGCGTTGACCTTGGACCCAATTAAGCACTTCACAAAATCCTGTGCTGGAGTTTCTAGGATTGTGCCGTTAAACACGGAACCCACGATGTTTTGAACATCGGTGTAAAAGTTGTTCAGCGTGGTGTTCAGTGTGGTGGTGGTACCATTCACCCAGCCGAAGAGGCCGTTGTTGATCGTGGACTGCACACTCTCGACCTCGGCGTTAATGCCGAGGGCGTAAGCTGCAGATTGGTTGTACATGCTGTTATTCATCTGCATGGCAATGGTCGTGGATAGGTCCTGTACGCTCGCAGCGGCCTGCGCAGAATACTTGGCCTCGAGTGGCCCAATAGCGACAAGTTGGATTTGGACGGAGAGCAATCCGAAAAGGCCGATGAGGAAACAGGCAAGCGCCGGAGGGTGGAAGACGTAATGCAAGAACCAGCGGAGATGGATGTGCTGGGAAGGGGTGAAGCGTAGCCGGGCAGCCATTGTGAAGGCAATACGTGCGAGGAGCGGATGTTGCGCGTCCGTCTGGAGTATGAGGAGGTTATGGTCGGTGAGTGTCACGGACGGAGTACCCTTTGGAGCAGAGGGTTGATAGGTAGTAGGATCGGCCATCCATGCCTCGCGGGTACGGCGCAAATGGAGCTGCAAGCAACGCCACTTGTACCACTCGAACGCAGCATGCCCTGCGAGGAGCAAGAAAAGGACCACGATCAAAATGATAGTGCCAATCTTGGTGATCTCGAGAAGATCGTTCCCGAGGTTATCGACGGAAGAAGTGTCAAGGTTGCTGCAGAAGGAGACGGTATTCTGCTGTGGCACTGGAAGTAAGGTAGGATCAAAAGTAAGGCCAAGAAACGTGTTGTTGATATCAGCCTTGACAGCCTCGAATGGAGTATCAACGCTATTAGATTTGAGAAAACGTTTGCCGAGCGTGAAATGGAGCAACTTACAGATCCTGAATGGTGTTCTTGATGGAAGATATGGTGGGAAGTGAGTTGTTAAGTTGGATCAAAGTGTTCTCGAAGTCAGTAGGAATGGTGATGTTGGAGAGTGCATCGAGGCTAGAGACATTGAACTGGGGTGCCTGGATGTTTCCAAAAGGATTAATCGTGTTGACGGCATTCACAGCACTTTGGATAGCGGAGTTCAAGGAGTTTGCATCGTTCTTGAGGCCTGACACGATGCCATTCAAGGTATTTTGTAAGAACGAGGTGATCTAGATAAGAGTGAGAGAGTGCTGCACTTGGATGTGAAAGGACATACCTCTTGAACCGCGCTGATAAGAAGACTGAGACCACCCACAACGACCAGCTCGAGAAAGCAGAGGAAAGTGGAACGGTAGATGCTGATGAGAAAGTTGATGATAGCCTCCATGCAAGTCAAAGCCAATATAAGTGCTTCGCGGGCGCCATTCATGGTTGCATTGACAGCGTCAGCGAACTGGTTATTGGTAGCGATTGCGAGGTAGCGAGGCATGCTAGCTGCGGCGGTTGCAGCCTGCTCAGCGGCTTGACAAGCTGAGAGGAGATCGCCCTTTGCATTGGCGACTGCAGTTTGTGACTCCGCTGAAGATAGTTGAAGCCTGAAGATGACGAATATTAAAGAAAGGATTGGATATGCAAGCCAAGTGAGAGAGAGAATATGAGGAAGCTGTAGATATGGTCTGAGAGACGTAGAAGAGGCCTCAGGCTGTAGATTAGAGTGAGCGTCGTAGCCTGGTGGTGGCGATGAGAGTCTTGGAGGACGAGACATTGAGAAGGAATGGGTCGGCCTGCGACGGCAAGAAAGAAGAGGTCGTAGAGGGAGAGAGAAAGAGAGGGGTGAGGACCCGACGAGAGATGGAGAATTGTTCCATAACTCCTTTGTCCTTTTCAAAGGTCGGCTTCATTGACCACATTCTTTGTTCTACACAACAATAACACTTGCCATTCTGGTAAATGTTACGTAACTTACAACGGTCCGAACGGATGGTCTTTGGCCGTCGCACGTTTCAGGGCCTGTCAAAGAGGAATCGTTTGAATGTACGCTACGGTATGTACATGCAAACGAATGGTGTGGTGAACAAGTGTCGTGTACGCAGTAGTGGGAGAACGGGTGGCAGCGCGCAGCGCTGTCCGGCTCCAAGAGAGGATCTGGGCTGGAGGTGAGCTGCGATCCCAATGATGAGGTGTTTGACGACGCGAGGGGCGAAGCTCGGGCCCAGGAACTAGGAGGAGATGGAATATGGGGGACTCACTTGTTAACGAACGGGGGGTAAGGTGAGTCTGAGTAGTGAGTCATGTAGCGCGGGTTGTGCCTGCATGTATGGTGCCAGGACTTGAGCATGTCGCCTAAGATATTTTAGGAAGGCGTCGCTTGACCATCTTCCTTTCACTTTTACAACGTCGAAGGGAATGTTGCGTAAAAGGTACTCAAGGGTCGACCCGATGCGGATGCCGTGGCCGTTAAGGGGTGTGATACCCCCTGCTTTCAGAGCCGTCGCGAGGGTGGAAAGGAATTTTGTGCGGGTTAGTGGTTTGAACACCTTCTTGTGCCTGTATGCGAACAGTGGTCCATCCGCGGGCGGGGAGTTGATGGCCATGTGGTTTGCGAACGCCGCCTGTGGGTCTGAGGGGCCGATCTGTTTGACCCAGTGGATGTCTTCGCCGTTGGGTGCTGTTTTGGTTCGAGGAAGGTGGATGTTGGTCACTTCGATGCCGTTGCGATCTCTGTCGTTTCTGACGTCTGCTGGTTTGACATGAATTGTCGGGTCGAAGGCCTTCAGGGCTTTGACGGTGAGCTCTCCTACGCGAGCGGTCGCGTAAAAGGCGGTGGTGAGGCATGCAAAGACGGCCGCATGCAGTGGGTCAGTGGGGGACAGATTTTTGCGGATGATGCTGATGATGTCGATGGTGTAAGGTTCGCGGGAAGACGTTTGGGGGGGGCCAGGGAGGCTGCAGCCTTCATGAGGGCGTCTGTCTCGAGCCCGCTGGACACCCATTCGATTCCGTGGATGGTATGCCATGCACGCACCCCGTTAACGTAGTTGGTGACAGCCGTGGCGGAGTATGCTCCCGCCAGCGTTGATATGAAAGAGGCAATGATGGGGGGCTTGGCTGGCGCCCTGTCTTCCTCCGGGATGCCCTTGTTGTCACAGAATATGTGGAATGTGAGGAGACCCGTTCCATATGTTTCTTTGGTGCTGTCTGCCCATGCGTGTGAGATCACGTCGTACACCCGGCGGATGTCATCATGTGAAAGTCCTGGGGTCTGTGGGGAACGGGGGGTGGTGGGAGACCACAATCGCAGGCGGTCTTTGGCCTTGCAGTGGGGGCGCATCGGGGAGGGGGAGATTACAGGTTTCGATCGTGGCACGTGAGGTTCTGTTGCCAGGCGGGAGGTGGGTTGCTCCGCGCGCTCGTTACTGGGGTTGTTAGAGGTGATGGCGGATATCCTCGGGAGTGAGCGGCGCTGGGGCTGCGCTGAAAGTGGGTCTGACGCTCTCGAGGAAGGGATGGAGCTCTGTGGGGAGATGGAGGTGCGGGAGGATGAGATGTGAGGGGGGAAAGATGCCCCTTGATGGGTTGTCAGCTGGGTTGTCGGCACTGGGTACGAAGTGGGCGATGATCCGGCGCCTAGGGTTCTGTAGAAGTGCGTGCATGCGTTTAAAGACAGTGTTGACCTGTCTGTTTCTGCTGCGGCCGTTTGCCCATCCATCGACCACGCCGGCATTGTCTCCGAATACCTTGAGACGGGATGGGAGGGTCTCCAGCTGGAGGAGGTATCGGACCAGGAGCTCGAATCCGACCGCTTCTGTTATGAACTTAATCACTTCACCCGGCAGAGACTCTAAGTGCCTTACACTTAAGGGAAGGGGAAGGGTAGTGAGGGATCACCCAAAACTCAATTGCGAGGGATGCAATGAATGGATTACATCAGCATTTTAGCACATTCCTTATTCGTCCTTAATTAACCTTTTTTATGTCAAACAAGACCAATTAAGCACAATCTCAAAAAGTGTAATTCAAGCCCACTCCGTTCCTTGGATTTCACTTATTTCGCGCTTGCCCAAGATGTTATGACACTGTCACAAAACCCGGCAGGGACTCAAGGTGCCTTACACCTTTAGCGCACAAGAGAGAGAAAAGGGAAGAGGGATGGTTGGACCTTAAACTTAATTGCGGTGAGGCAACAAATGGAT